>CAIGRT010153354.1:0-35603 GCA_903798405.1 Fraxinus platypoda | reverse complement strand
TTTTTTTTTTTTTTTTTGTTACCCATTTAATTCAGTTTCAAATAGTTCTTAAATATTGAATTCTAAGTTGATCCATTCTTAAACAATTTGATTTAGTAAAAAGTAATATCTTAGCGACAAGTCCACGAGACAACGTATCTCACAACTAGGTCCTACATTGATTTTGCATTGACCATTACAGTTGTACACATTACACATTTCTCCAGACCTTGTTATGACTTTGGTTATCCATCACCCATTGATTTTCTTGTATTATTAATACAAACCTTAATTTTGTCTATCAATATTAAGGGCCTGTTTGATGTCCAACTAAAAGAGATTTTTGAAAATTTTGAATTTTGGAATAGTGATTTTTTTNTTAAGGGCCTGTTTGATGTCCAACTAAAAGAGATTTTTGAAAATTTTGAATTTTGGAATAGTGATTTTTTTGAAGAATGTATAATTAAAAAAAAAAATAAAAAAATTTTGAATTTATGTACAAAAATATTTTATTGTGAGAATGGGTGATCGAAAATAAATTTTGGAAAAAAAAAAATAGTTTTTGAACAGTAAAACAATGGCTAACTCGACATGATTGGGTTTAGAAATAAACATCATAATCACTCATATTGAACGAGCAAAAGTTTCTTCACACACCATATATTTAAGTGTTAATTTATAAAACATTTACACCTAATTAATGTTGTCAAAATCGAATGAGATCAGACTATATCAAACCTGTCAATTCGATTGAGATATGATCCGAGATATCAAATTTGGTTTTTATTTTTCTCTTTAATATTCCGTACTACATGGATCACTCACCTTTTTAAATAAATCGTGTTATTCAGCTTAAATGATGCTAATCACATACCTATTTAGATCATGTTTAAGCCCCTTCTTAAAAAAATATATTATTTTTTTAAAATTCATTTTCAATTACATTATCCCAAAATATAATTCTGTACATAAATCCAAAAAAATTCCTTAATTTTTAATCACACGTTATCCAATAATTTACTATTAAAAAAATTATTTTTCTTCAATAATGAGACTCAAACAATGGCTTAGCAGTGGTTTCAATACCCACACAGACATATGCTTAACATTACTAAAACTAAATTATTCTTTTCAAATAGATGATATAAAGCCCATTCAATATGACTTTTGAAAAAGTCAAAATGAGATTTTAAATTAATTTGACTAATTTTATAAAAGTATTTCTTCTAATTAGAAGAGTTTTTAGAAGAAAGTCGTTCAATATGACTTTCTTTAAAAACACTTCTGAAATATGAAGTTTTTTTTAAAAATATTTTTCTAACAAAAATTAAGACAGTTTTCTAAAAAAATTCTTTTAAAAAAAAAATAAAAACAAAAACAAAAGTTATGTCAAACGGTCTGTTTTCAAAATATTTTGCTTCTATACAAGATATCTTGACAAATAAAGTTAAATCTTGTTGCGAGTATCTGGATTAAACGTTTTAAAGTTTCAAGTGAGCAACAATGTAGGCTTAAATTAAAGTTGGAATCTTTATCTTTATCTTTTATGATGAGTTAAGTTCAAAAATTTACCCCCCAAGTTTAGTTTTCCCGATTAATCGGCCAGAAAAAAGAATGTTGGTCACAATTATAAATGGCGTCCCCATCTCATTCATAAAACAACCCCACGCATGCACCGCCTACCGCCACTCATCAAACTTTAACTTTCTTATATATTACATACTCCTCATTTCTTCTTCCTCTCATTCCTCAAACCATCAACTGTCAATTTCTCCTCCTCCTCCTCCTCCTCCTTCTTTAATTAATAATTAAGCTTTATTGCTCAGAAAATATGACGGCAGCCGTATCCACAACTTCAATGCTCGAGTTTGAGTCAAACATGGATGTTGACAAGCTTACTTTAGAAATCTTCTCCATTCTTGAAAATAAGTTCCTTTTTGGGTATGAACAAGATCCCAAGTTGGTGACGCCATCACCCGACGTTAAAAATGTTCCTGCCGGAAAAATAAGAATCCTTAGCATTGACGCCGGTGGGTCTACTGATGGGGTCCTTGCAGCCAAGTCTTTGGTTCATTTGGAATCGGCCCTCCGCAGGAAATCGGGAAACCCGAATGCTTATATTACTGATTTCTTTGACGTGGTCGCCGGATCCGGTGTAGGTGGCATCCTTGCAAGTCTACTGTTTACTCGCGGGAATGATGGTGAGCCCATGTTCAGCGCGGAGCAAGCTCTTACATTTATTGTCGAAAATAGCCGTAAAATTTGTCAAAAACCGGCGGGTGGAATCTTCCAGCGCGTATTCCGTCCATCAAAGGCTGAGAAGGTGCTTAAGAAAGTGTTTGGGGAACTAACATTAAAGGATACATTAAAACCGGTTTTGATTCCGTGTCATGATCTCAGCACGGGCGCACCGTTTCTGTTTTCTCGTGCTGATGCTTTGGAAATGGACGGCTGCAATTTCCAAATGGCCTGCATTTGTGGAGCCACAATTACTAATGAAGCAGTGCATCTGAAGTCAATTGATGGTAGAACAAAGGTCGTGGCCGTCGGTGGTGGAGTGGCTATGAACAATCCAACCGCTGCTGCTATAACTCACGTTCTAAATAACAAGCAAGAATTTCCCTTCTGTAAAGGAGTTGAAGATTTGTTGGTTGTGTCATTAGGCAACGGCGAGTCAGATGCTGGAGTCAGGAGCACGATGTCTTCGCAGGCCGCATTTGTTAGGATTGCCGGAGATGGAGCTGCCGACATGGTACGTATTGGAAAAAAAATTTGTTGGTATTAATTAATTATTGTGTTTTCGTGTACTTATTACGTGTTTTTCTTGTGGGGTATAGGTTGATCAAGCTGTATCGTTGGCATTTGGTGACTCGAGAGGAAATAATTATGTTCGTATTCAAGGGAATGGAATAGTAGGCAAGAAGAATAACAAAGAAAACAGAAACATGTTGAAGATTGCAGAGGAAATGTTGGCAAAAAAAAACGTAGAATCTGTATTGTTTTCTGGAAAGAAATTGGTTGAGAAAACAAATAAGGAAATGTTGGAAGATATAGGTGGAGAATTAATAAAGGAAGAAGAAAGAAGAAAAATGAGCATAGTACCAATAGTAGTGTTGAAAGTACAAGGTGGTTCCCCGTCGCCAAGATCATCGTCCGCCACCACCCTATCCACCCTCTCATCGGTGTCGGTGTAACTTTGTGAGAATATTTTAGACGCACCACTAGGTCCACTACACTACTATGAATATTACTCTTAGTTAATATATTTTATAGGTTAGTAGTTTTGACCGTAAATACAAATTGGCATGAGGTGAGAGAGCATCTTTGTGATGCCTGCCTACTTATGGTTTTAGAAATGATACGGACTTGTGTAATTTTCTTCGAAGTATTATTTAATGGAAAGATTCCAATTGAGTGAAAAAAAAAAAAAAATTAACTGTTATTTTAAATTTGTAACCTTTTGTTACGCCTCGCCTCCGAAGCTCAAAGTAAAAGTGCCACGTAGCAAGTCACGTATGTAGAAAGTCAACAAGAAAGTCAAATGAAGACCCATGAGGTCAAAATACGAAGAAATCAAACAAAATCGAAATACTTGCCCTGCAAAGCCAAAGTCCATGGTGAAGCACTACGTCAAGGATGAAACACTCAAACTTAGGTTGAAACACTACCTAAAGAAATAAAGAAAGGAGATGAAGCTCTCCGCTTAGAGAACTACCTCGAAGATCTTTCCGAGGCTCTCAAACTCGTCCGAAACTCATGAAACCAATGCCATCTCTTGTAATATATTTGAATATCTCTTAGATGTGATTGATGTAACGTTTGTAATAAAGATTGTCAGTGTGTCAGCCCATTGTATAGGGTGGCTGACCCTTCATCAATGTATTAATTGTATGAGTAGACAGTGATGTGAAGCCTCAAATAGGGAAATGAGGCACGTGTTTCTGATCCAACGGTCACCACGTCGACCAAAACAATATAAATATGATCTCTTTATAACTAAAAATGGGTTGGATGGTGGACTGGAGTTTTGACAATCATATATTCGAAATATATACTCGAACTCTCAAGAAATTTATACAAACACTTGGTTGAATACATTTGATCGTCTTTGCAAGTTTAATGAATGCAAATTTCAACATATAATATAGCAACTTCTATATGCATTTTAGCTATCCTTCCACATATTCCTATTTGTTACTACATATATTAGTTTGGTTTTCTGCCCGGTGATCGTTATTAGTTCGGTTGCTTTTGTTTCACCCGTCGGAACATGAACATTTTTGTCTCTCGCCTCAAAGTATCCCCCAAGTCCATTTCCTCCTTGTTATTGTCTTTACTTTGGTAGAAACGTGCCGGAATAGTACTTGATTGGCGTGAGTGGGCCCGATATCTGTTGGCTCATTTTCTGGGGTCAACGATTGGCACTATCTGTGGGAAATCCTACAATTAACCACGAGAATATTTGTGGGAAAAAGCTACCCAGAAATATTTTGACAGGACTGTTAGAAACTTCCAACCTTTGAAAAAGGAGAATTTTTGAAGAAAGAACCGTTGGAAAGTCAAAAAATCCAATACTTATTTGATCTTTGAAAAGAGGAGAATTCGGTTGAGAAAAGTGTTTGTGAAAAATGAGTTCAAATGGCGATGAAAGTGCACCTCGTAGGACGATGGAACACCCTGAAGAATGGGAACCCTCAAAAGCTGTCTCAGCTGCTCGATAAGAATTTTATAGATTTCGGTGAAATAATCGATTTTGTTCACAAACTTTTTAAGGTGATGGAGGCTGGACTCCGGTGCACAGTCATGGAGTGTGAACAGTATACAGAAGCATACAACCATGAATTGACCACAAATCTTATTGCTTATTCCTTGATTGGTATCTTCTCCCAGATCAAAATCAGTACATATTTTTCAATAAAACTTTTTTTAATCATACATTCTTCAAAAAATTACTATTCTAAAATATATTTTTCCCAAAATCTCATTAAAATGGAGCTCAAACAAGGGCTAAGTAATTCAAATCACATTTGAATTGATTGGCCACTAACTTATAAAAATTATTTTAAATAAGAGATGAAGAGAAATCAATAAATATTCATTAAAACAACAAAAAAAAGAGTAAAAAAAAAAAAAGAGTATTATTGGAGTACATAAAAAAAATTCTCTTTAAATTTAGAGATACTTTCTATTATGCAAAAAATACTCTTTAAAAATAGAGAGTCTCTTGAATATGCTTTTAGAATTAATTTTTATTTATTGAACTTTTACTTTGTTATGCTACGTGTTTGAGATTGTGGCATACATAAGAGGAAGAGAAAAAAAATCATATTTATACAATAAGGTGATTATTTTGTCATTTTATTTACCATTACAGTTAATAAATAAATAAAACTGTTGTACAACAATAAAATATCTGATGAAAATATAACCACCTTTTTTTGCTTTTCTTTTTCTTTTATCAAATAATATAATTGTGAAAGAAATAAAAATACAAGAGATTAATAATGACAGGACAAAAGATCCCAATCTCCACTCTTAGCATGAACCTAGGAATTATTAAGGATTTCTCAACGTTGAGCCACTATAGTCGAATTACCAATATTCCATGTAAAGTCATCACCAGATTACAGCCATCACCATTCCCTTAAAGCTTCAGCAGACTGTCCGCCCATAACTTATTGATGCAATGTAAAGATTTTTTGACCATTTCTCCTGCACGTGGAATAATATAGTAAGCCCACCCTCAAGTTTCTCTATTTCTTAAAGCAACAAAATGAAAATTGTACCTCATTTTCCAAATAGTCGCACACAATCACAAGAAACCAACAATAATGTACCTTTACATGGGTCCTTGGAAAGGCATATGTGCGCAGAGTCACTTTTTTCTCATCCATCAACTTACGCCTTGGTACACTCAGTACACTCAGTATGAAGGCCGCTTGATCACTAGCAGTAGCCATTGATGTTATTCTATAACCACTCTCCCATCGGCGATGTATTCCCTCACTTGGGTACAGAAAATCAAGTTTTATAGCCTACCAATGTTGATAAATCCATTAGACAAGGCAAGGAATACCACAAATATTTTTACAATCAAATAATCAAGTCATACCTGCTCAAAGAATCCAGAATTTCTAGACATAACAACACCCAAGCGATTGCCAGCCGTGGTCATTGATGTGACATGGAAAGTTTCTTTCCACTTTTCATTAATCCACTTGAACTGATGTAATAGTTTTTCTGCCATTGTTTCATGATCCAATCCTGATGACAACCAGAATACTTTTTATAAGCATATGGAAGTACATACACCTAGAAGGGGAAATAGACCATGTGAAACTAAAACATGAAATAGTAGAAAATGACATTGTGAAGAAATACAACTGAAAGCTCATACACCTGCAAAGTAAAACCCGTTCCTGCATCCATGATTAGGGCCCATAGATTTGTCGCTGAAGCCACACAGCTAATATATAAACCATCTTCATTACCCTTGCCTACATGTTGATGAAGCCTCGAGTCTACAACATTGTAATGATATCTACAAAAGAAAAATCAATGTGGTAACCAAGAAGCTATAGAGCGCTATGAACATTTTTCAGTAGAGCCATGTCTCACACCAAAAAATGTGAATCGTTTATATAACCCAAAACAGTAGAATGAGACAAATAATTAGCTTTAATAAGTTGCCAAAGACTCTCTTCTGCTCAAGTTCCCTATAGGAAGAAAGCCAGTCATAAAATAATGAGTTAAGCCATTTGTCCCGGCTCAATGACCGGGACAAATGACAGGGCGCCGAGGTTCGGTCAGCTCCCCCTCCAATTGTATTGCGCCACCTCGGCGCCTGTATTTGGGCCCGGTCATTGAGCCGGGCCCTATAGCAGATCTCTAAAATAATACCACCAAGAGTACCAAGATTTTCAAAAATGCACCGAGCTTTCAATTAATAGTTATACTAAAAGAAAATTATGAATTGGAAAAGAAATGCCCTTAAATTTGTAGTGATGAACATGCCTCGAAACCAAATCAAAGCTATGATGAAAAACTAAACTATAAAGTTATTCCCACTTGGCTTTGATAATATTCACATATACTCAAAAATTACCAAATTAGTGCTTGTTTGAAAGGGATTATTTGAAAATCACTTTTCTCCAAATTCGTTTTGAACAACACATTCTCCAAAAAATAATCATTTTCACGTTTCGCCATATGTTTTCCCTACTTTTTAACCACGCATTCTAAAAAAAATATATTTTCAAAAAATCTCATACAAGCACTTAAATCCTCACATCTCAATAGAAAATAAAACCATAATGGCATACTCTAGATGTTCGAAATTTATAAAAAAATAATAATAAAGAAATCATCTATTCTTTGTAATCTTCTATCGATCGTCTAATTTCCCGCATCATTTTTCTATTCTTAATGCCTTTGCTGTTATCATTGCTTCCATTTGTGAATCCCAATGAGGAAAAAAGTTAGCTAAAACAGGGGAAAACATGATAAATAATAGAATACATTCTACTAAGGACAGTTAATATTAGAAAATATTTTATTTCAACCAAAAATGTCAAATTTTTGTCGGTGATTATGAAAAAAACACGGGATAGGATTAATCATTTGCATCCGAAAATAATCAAACATAGAAAACACCATGCATACATATCCAAGAAAACCCCTGCATCTTGGTCAACTCATACTTCTGAGCTACCTGACCAAATATCCTTGCATTGACCAATGATCCACAAATCCAACAAACAAAACTAAAACAAGGTCAAGCAAAACAATGTAGACTAAGGCATTGGTGTGGGGATGGAGGATTGCTGCTGTTGTTGAGCTAAACCGAAGTGAAACTAAAACCTCTAGAAATGAATTATTCATAACTTGAATTCAGTTTGGATTTTACTCGTAATATGTGACACAAAGGCACCAAAACTCATCCAAACACTAACCTAGAAGAATTAATACTTTAGCGAAGTACACGAATAGAAAAGAAAAGCATAAACGAAATGGAAACTGCCAATATTTAAGCAAAAAACAAACAAAAAATGTATACAACTAGAGCAAACTCGTTAAGTCCTTATATGGGTTGAAGCAAGTTCCAAAGCAATGGCACAAAAAATTTAACAAAACTTTGTTGTCAAATGGTTTTAAAATTAACGAGTGTGATAAATGAGTATACATAAAACATATACCTAAGTCCTATGTAATTCATGATATCATCATGAACACAAAGAAAATGTTAACGAAATATTTTGACATGAAGAATAGATGTATGACATATGTAATATTAGGGATTAAAATCTGCAGGACATCTTTTTACTTTCCCAACCTCATTAGGTTAAGAGTGTACTTAAAATGTTTAATTTATATGAGGAAAGTCCTGTGAAAATCCCTATTGATTTAAGTCTACACTTAGTGAAAAATAAGGGTGAGTCAGTATCTTAACTAAAGTATTCACAAGTTATAAGTAATCTAATGTACATTATGAATTGCACTCTATCAGATATAGCATATGCAATGAATAAACTTAGCAGATTTACGAGTAATTCAAGCAATGATCATTGTAAGGCGTTGAATAGGGTTTTTATATATGTAAGATATACCTTAAACTTTGGATTACACTCAACAAAATATCGTGCTGCTTTGGAAGGATATTGTGATGCGAATTGGATATCTAATACAAATGATTCCAAGTCTACTAGTGGTTATGTTTTTACCATTTGTGGCATTGATATGTCTTGGAAGTCCACAAAACAAATTTGTATAACTCGTTCAACGATGAAATCGGAGTTTATAGCTTTAAACAAAGCTGATAAAGAAGCGAAATGGCTTCTTAACTTTTTGGAGGACTTTATATGTTGGCCTAAGCTGGTATCGCTATAGGTATACATTGTGATAGTTAATCGGCGATTAAAAGGGCACAAAACAGTATGTATACTGGTAGGTCTAGACACATACATCGTAGACACAATATCATTAAGCAATTGAGCTCAAATGATATAATTTCCATTGATTATGAGAAATAAAAGGAAAACATTGCGGATTCACTTACGAAATGCTTACAAGAGATCATATATATTGCCTATCAAAGGGAATGATTAAAGCCTACTATGTAAAAGTCTTTGTAATGGTAACCCAACTTCGTTGACTGAAAAACCTAAGATCTTGGTTCAATGAGACAACTAAGTTATGAAAATTTCATGAAGTACTTAAGAAATAATTCCTTCTCATTCCTACAATAATCAAAGTGCTCTATGCAAAATGTTAAAAATGTTAAGTTTAGCATTTAATAATTCTTGTGACTTGATTAAATCAAGTGGAGTAGGACATAATATTCTCGATATGAGGTCACTTATGTAAGTGTGAAGAAGGGTCGCTTCTATGAGAATTTTGAAGCTGAAATTCTTTAAAGCACTTATGAAATCTAAGAGTAGTTCAAGGCCAAAATGAACAAAATCTTGAGAACCAAAATGGTTTAGGAAAGATGCGTACTGTTATCTTGGTTTACAACAAAAGTTGAATAGTTCAAGACATTATGTTCACTAATTAGCCAGGTAAATTCAATAATATTTCACTAAGGCAGGTTTAAAGCCAAAAGCCACCTCTCTTGATGCTATGTCTTTTCACTCGTTTCTCTATTAGTGGTTGCATTATCATTTGCATATATGGCAATTTCCGTTCATATGGAGGATTGTTGGAATTTGGTTAAGAAAAATTAACGAAAGTTGATTTTGTATCAACGTCGACCAAATATTCAGATAGGTTTCGATAGTCAAATCACGCAAGTGAATAGACCAATTGTTTACTCGTCGAGTAGATGATCGTAGTATATTTAGAATCTTAAAATCAATTCCTGATGAATGAGAAATTGTGGTCCAAAGATAGGAAGAAAAAATAGATTTTCAACATATTAGATTGTCGCTCGAGCGGTTGCCTAGCGTACAGCGAGCGGCGAGTCCCTACTTTGAGCGCTCGAGCACCAACCGGGTGGCTAAAACGAGCAGCATAAAGGGCTACGTCCCTTCATGAAACCTGTTGAGTTTTGAAGCGTGTCTCTCCGGCCACAACTTCTCTTCTTCTATAAATTGGGCCATCTAGATGCTCTGAATTTATTCCATATCATTCTCTTTGATTGTTTTACATAAAAACACTTCCAAATTATCATTTTCATGCATCAAAATCATTCAAATAGTGCACTCGGCGGTGTCGGTCGGCGGTGGGTGGTCGGCGGTCGTCTCTGCAGTTGGGTGAAATCGTGAAGCTCGATTTGGAGCTGTTGCAATTGGAATTTTAGGTTTAAAGATGAAAGAAAATGAAATGGTGAAACCGTGAAAATCGATTTGGGGCTGTTTCAATTGGGGTTCTAGATCGATTTGGGCCTGTTTAATTGGGCCGAAAACTAAATTAATAAATGGGCCAAAGATTTATTTTAGAAATGTTGCATTTTGCAACGTTTAATAAACGTTGCAAAAGATAAACTTTTTGCAGCGTTTAATAAACGTTGCTAAAGGCAACATTTCGCAACGTTTATTAAACGCTGCAAAAAGTTTATCTTTTGCAACGTTTATTAAACGTTGCAGAAAGATAATAAACGTTGCAAAAGACATTTTTTGCAACACTTACTTAAAAAATGTTGCTAAAGCTCAATTTTACTAACCAATTGCAACATTCACTTATTCAAATGTTGCGATAGACCCTTTTAGCAACATTTAACTGCCGAATGTTGCCTTTTATGTGTTGCGAAAGCTCATTTTTGGCGTAGTGTTCGTTCCATTTTTGCGTTCGTTGATTTCTTGGAGTTTGAAGTCCTTCTATTATAAGGAGAATTTGGTGTATCTTGGGAAACGATTGTCAAGACTCTGTTAGCATCGTTCAGGGCAAATTCTTCTTAAAAACAAAGTGTTGAACACTTGCCTCTGGTTTTGTATTCTTCATTTCATTATTGAATTTTTTTGCAACTTTTATTCTTCTTCAAGTAAGTTTTACTTTGCTTTATTGATTTCTTAAGTTTCAATTATATCTTGCAAAAACACATACAATATCCCCAACAATTATTGACCTAATTTCACATTCTATGAATCAAGAACATGGACAGCCATTGAAGAGAACTCTCATATAATATTTTTCACCCATTATTGAAATAAAAGAGAGGCTAAATTATTGTTCTTTTGGGCAAATCACAAGACGACTACAAGATTTCATTCAGTTGACGAGCCGACCTTGATTCTTGGGCAAAGGAAAAGATGGTGCAACTCGAATAAAATAAGAATTCATTGAAATCATTCCATATAAGTGTTACAAAAGATTTCATAAATTGCTCATTAGAATAGTTAATTTGATTAGATAAATTATTATAGAATTGATAATCAAAACTTGACTATTTGGTAGAGTTAACATTAATTAATTCTAGATTAAGTACACAGTTCTCGTGAGAACAATACTTTATTCATCATTATATTACTTGTTCGTGATATCGTACACTTGCGGGATTTCATATGATCAAGTTTTAGGCGCAGTACACTTGCAACAATCAACATGCAACTATAAATGTTAACTTTGACGTTGTGGAAAAACTTGCATGACAATTAAAAGCCAGCTAGTAATTGCATAATGTTTAATATTTTAAGCCCCATTAAAATTTTTATACATTTTTCCCTTTTTTTTTTTAACTACACATTCTCCAATAAAATACTATTACGCATAAATTTAAAAAAAATTCCTTCTTTTTTAACCATACGTTCCCCCTAAAATTACTATTCCAAAATAAATTATTTCCAAAAATCCCATTATAATGTGGGCCAAACAAGGCTAAATTGTAATACGGACAACATGGAGAACTTAAAAGTAGTTGGGAAAGGCTAGCCAGTAGTTTGGACGCAAGTAAGAAGCGTGTGGGGAGTGGGAGATCAAATAGCAATGGATTTATTCCACTAGTTAGACCTTATCTTTTCATGGCTTCTCTTCTATCCTTTTCTCTCCCTAAAGCTTTCGTAACTAGAGCTTCTTCATCCATCACGGCCACAGACACGGCCTCTTTTCCCGAGACTCTAGACGAGAAGTTTGGAAGAAAAGGTATTGCATTCTTTGAATCCGCCGATGTTCCAACTGTTGAGCTGACAGTTAGAAATGGAAGCTCACTGAAACTTCAAATACCCAATGGCCATGTCACTTCTTACAAGCCTAAAGTCTACTGGAAAGACAATGGGTTTGAGGAGGTTCTCTATACTCTTCCTGCCAATGGGACGGGGGCGGGTTCTACCAACGCTAAAGGTGGTATTGGTTTGGTCATCAATGAGTTGTCTGAACAAAATTCTAAAGGTTCTGCTCTCAAGACTTCTGAATGGACAGTAAAGGATGTTGATTCAGATTCCATTGATGCTCTCCAGGTACTTTTTCATTCTACTGTTTCTTTAGCGACTGAAAATAGTTCGTGTCTTTTCAATTATTTTAATACCTATTGTTAAGTTGTGAGCAGGAAATTTTTCTGAAGTTTCTATTGTTTATCATTGGGAAATCAATTCCAGTTGTAACAGTTACAACATGGATGATATTTCCTCAAATCTGTGGAACAAGTTTTATTACAACTTTTTGCATTTTTGTTGCTTTTCCCGGGATTTGGATCTATAGCTCCCTGTTTGCTCAGACTATTCGTTTTTCTGAGATGCTTTCGGTGAAATATAAGTCAGTTCTTAGCCGACCATATACTTTTCTGTTGTGATTAAAGCTTCCACTTTTATAATTTTGAGATTATATATAGAGATTGAACAAGCGAGATTGTGGCAGGTTGAATTGGGCTGCAGCAGCGAAACTGTTGAAATAATCTATGTAGTGTCCCTATATCCGTTAAGCATGTCAACAGCGGTTATAGTGAAAAACAATGGGCGCAAGCCTATAGACCTGAACACTGCTATACTGAGTCATTTCAAGTCGAAAAAAAGAGGCGGGACAGGAGTCCAAGGATTGCGAGGCTGCTCTTACTGCACACACCCACCTTTGTCTTCACCTTTTGAAATTATGTCTTCATCTGAAGCTATGAAATCTGAGGATCCTGGTTTGTTCTCTTTCGGCTGGGAGCCAGAAAAGAAACAAGGACTATGGAGTGTACAAGACGTGCCAATTACTGTTTTGAAGCATAAGCTTAGCAGAATCTATGCTGCCCCACCAGTAGAAAGATCAAAGTCATTCCACGCAAGTGCACCTTCCAAATATGAAGTCATTGATCAGGGGCGTGAGCTCTTCTTCAGGGTAATAAGGATGGGTTTTGACGAAATATATTTGTCTAGCCCAGGTTCACTCTCATACAAGTATCGGAAGGACTATTTTATCTGCACAGGCCCTGCTTCAATGTTGGTTCCAGTGACGGTCAACCCGGGTGAAGAGTGGCGAGGGGCACAAGTTATAGAGCACGATAATTTGTAATCGCATCATCCAAAAGATTATAAATGTTAAACTCGTACTCTTACTAATTACTGATGTACAAATGTGAGTCTATGGTTGTAGAAAAGGGAGAAATTCATTAAAATTAATAGTTAAAGAAAACATTTTTCTTTCCTCGAGTTTTCCTGTGAATATTCTTAAAAAGTCTTTTCGAATGTTTTATATTTTGACCTTTGTGAGAAATGTTGAGTTATATACTTGTAATAAAAGGAATGAAAAGAAATGACAGAGAGAACGAAGAATTACAGAGAAATTGGTTTCTTGTATTATTTTCTCTACTCTCTACGGTGAAACAGTGCACGTATATGTATACACAGAAAGAAGAATATTCTAACCAATTCTATCTATGAAAAGTCAGTAATGCCCTCTATATACAACTCAGCAAATGAAAATAACAGAAAAACAGAATTGGCAATGCTCATGTGACTGCAACCTCCTTTTCCTTCTCAGTGTGTTGCTGTGATTCATTCTCCAATAACCCCCCCGCGCAAGATGGAGCGTAAAGATTTACGACTCCCATCTTGGATAAGTGAAGATGAAGGACTTTAGAGGGCAAGGCTTTTGTCATGATATCAGCAACCTGGGCAGAGCTGAGAACATAAGAGGTGGAGATACTGCCTTCTTGGATTTTGTCTCGAATTAAGTGGCAGTCCAGCTCGATGCGTTTGGTACGTTCATGGAATACGGGATTCGTAGCGATGTGTATGGTGGCTTGGTTATCACAGTGGAGCAAAGCAGCTTGCGGATGATGGACTTGAAGAGCAGTGATGATGAATCTGATCCATGTTAATTCAGAACATGTAGCCGCCATTGAACGATATTCCGCTTCAGCTGAGGATCGAGAGACAACAGCCTGCTTCTTGGACTTCCAAGAGATTAAAGATGAGCCAAGAAACACGCAATAGCCACTGACGGATCTTCTGGTATCTGGGCATGAAGCCCAGTCGGAGTCGCAATAGGCCTCTAATTGGAATGAGGAGGAACAAGGGAGGAACAACCCCTGTCCTGGAGCAGCTTTGAGATAACAAAGTACTTTCTATGCTGCCAGGAGATGAACATCAGTTGGAACAACCATGAATTGACTCAAAGTTTGAACACTAAAACTGATTTCAGGTCGAGATATGGTGAGATATAAAAGTCGACCAATCATGCGTCTGTAAATGCTAGGATCAGATAATAGAATGCCAGTGGACTGAGTTAATTTCAGATTTTGCTCCATGGGGACCTTAGCTGTGTTGCTGCCGAGATGGCCTGAATCTGCTAAAATATCCAGAGTATATTTACGTTGACAAAGGTAAATTCCTTTGGAGGACTAGGCAATCTCGATGCCAAGGAAGTATCTAAGTGTGCCGAGGTCCTTAATCTGAAATTTGCTATGTAAAAGAAATTTCAAAGCATGAACAGAGTTGAGGTCATTGCTTGCCACCAGTATGTCATCGACATACACAAGAATAGCCACAAAAATACCATTTACTTCTCGGTGAACAGACTATAATCAGCCTTGGATTGAGAGAATCCTGAGTCAATTAGAACAGTAGAGAGCTTAGAATACCATTGCATCGATGCTTGTTTGAGGCCTTATAAACTTTTGAGTAACTTGCAAACTTGGTTTGGAGAGCCTTTGGTGTAACCAGAAGGTTTATTCATGTAAATGGCTTCATGTAAATCCCCATGTAGGAAGGCATTATTGACATCAAAATGATGTAAAAACCAACCTTTAACTGATGCAATTGTAAGAAGACATCTCACGGTGACAAATTTTGCAACAGGCGAGAAAGTTTCTTGATACTCCACCCCTTCAATTTGTGTGTAGCCTTTAGCTACTAAGCGGGCTTTTAATCTCTCAACACTCCCATCTGAATTGTATTTGATCTTATAAACATACTTGCAATCAATAGGAATTTTTCCATGAGGCAGATCAGTGAGTTGCCAAGTATTATTTGCTTCCAAGGCAGCCAGCTCAATATCCATTGCTTGGCACCATCCCGGGTCCCTAAGAGCTTGTTTGTAAGTCTTTGGTTCAGTATGTGAGGAGATGGTGGCTGAAAAAGCTAGATAGGTAGGTGAGAAAACATGGTAAGAAAGAGTATGTTGAAGTGAAAAAGGCTTACCTGAAGGGGACGGTAGCTGCTTGTTCAACTTTGAAATGGGTGCAGTCAGTGCAGTGCTTTGGCAATGAAAATCCTGCAAGTATTGAGCACTTCGAGTTCTAGTTGACCTGCGGGGCAAGTTGGGAAGAGGTGGGGGAGCAGGAATGGAAGATGGTGATGTCGATGGCGAAGGATGGAAAACAAAAGGTGAAGGGAGAGTTGGGGAAGAGGAGTGAGAGTCATCTGGAATGATTGGGATAGGTGGTTGTAAAGGTGATGAGTTTGAAACTAGTATAGAATGTGGTAGGTTTGACAGAAAGGGGGGTGGAGAAAGAGATAGAATAGAAGAAGAATAGGGATGACTGAGATGGAAAGGGAAGAGGGATTCATGAAAATTGACATCTCGGGACAAAAACACTTGTCCAGTTTGTAATTCAAGTAACTTATATACTTTAACACAGAATGGATAGCCTAAGAATACACATGCTTTGCCTCTAGGATCAAACTTTTTCCTGCCATGGGATAAAGTAGAGGCATAGGCAAGGCATCCGAAGACTTTTAAATGGTTGTACGTTGGTGGCTCACTGAAAAAAGTTTCATATGGTGTTTTATTTTGTAAAAGGGGGGTGGGGGTTCTATTGATAAGATAGACTGCTGTGAGAACACAGTCAGTCCATAATTTGTGTGGAATATTTGATTGAAATTTCAAAGCACGAGCGACATTCATTATGTGTTGATGTTTTCTTTCAACTCTCCCGTTTTGTTGAGGAGTCTCCACACAACTCTTTTGATGTATAATTCCTTTATTTTGAAAAAAAATCTCTCATATAGAACTCGGGTTCATTGTCACTGCGAAGGATTTTTTACTTTAGATTGGAATTGGGTTTCAATTAAGTTGCAAAAGGATATAATACAAGATCTAGTGTCAGATTTATTTTTAAGTAAATAAACCCAAGTTGTTCGAGAATAATCATCAATGATGGTAAGAAAATATCGAGAGCCATCATTTGCAATGGTGGAGTTTGGACCCCATATATCACAGTGGATGATATCAAAAGCATGCAAAGAGGAGTGTTGTGATGGTGAAAATGGTAAGCAATGCTGTTTTGCTAAAGGACAAATTGAACAAGGGATATGATTGTGAAATTTCAAATTGTTTCTTACAATGGGATCAGTAATTAAAGCTAATTTGGAAATGGAAGTATGACCAACCCGATAATGCCATAAATCTGAACTCGAATATGTGTGAATGGCAGATGCATAGGTGGATGAATCTGGTTGAAGGAAATTTGGCCAAGCATCAACTAGAGCTGAAGATGACACTCGGGACTTGAGGAGGTGATAAAGACCATCTCTGACTTCACCCATTCCAATCATCATCCAAGATGCTAAGTCCTGGAGAAAACAAGAGTTGGACAGAAAAATTAGACAGCAGAAATGTTCTTGGGCTAGTTTCTTGGCAGACAACAGATTGAATTTAAAAGAAGGCATATACAGGACACGATTGAGAATTAAATGATCAGAAATTTTTACTACACCGACATGTGTAATAGGGACAGCTTTTCTATTAGGTAATCTGACTTGAGAACAAACAGAGGCTGTTATGGAGGTGAAAAGGGAGGGACAACATATCATGTGATCTGTTGCTCTTGTGTCGATTATCCAAGGTGAGGTGTGTTGCTGTGAAGAATGCCGTGTGTTAGTGGAAAAACAGGAAATCATACCAGAGACTCGTGAGGAGTTGACTTGATTGGTAGAGGGTGGAGAGGGTTGAGCTATGGTAAGTAAAGCCATGGCAGAGCTGGTGTCCTTGGAATGAAAAAGAGTAAGTAATTGCTTGTATTGACTCTTGGTAAGAGCCATTGATTCTGTTGAGTCTTCATCATGGTCACTGTCTAGTTGGCCTTGAGAATAGGTAGCAGTTGCTGTAATGGTTTTGGTTTTGCCATGAAGTTTATGGCCAGGGGGATAAGCATGTAGTTTACAGCATCTCTCAATGCTATGACCAGTCATGTGACAATGTGTACATTCTGGTAGATCAGCATTACCTACCTTAAAACAAGTGTCAAGAGAATGGCCAGGGATTTTACAATAGGAACAATAAGGGCGATTGTTTTTCTGGTTACTGGACTTGGCATAGAATTTGGATGATCTATAGAAGGGTTTGGCTAGCATAGCCAGGGATTCAGAAGGATTATGACTGGGAATCATTTGGTGTTGGCGTTCTTGTTGCTGAACCATAGAGAAAACACGGTTAAGATGTGGTAATGGATCAAGGAGCATGATCTGGTCTCTGGTGTGAGTATATGAATCTGATAAACCCATGAGGAATTGGATAACACAGTCACAGTCATATCGGTCATGTAGTATCTTCAGTTTGCCACATTCACAGTCAGGAATAGGATCATACACAGCAAGTTCATCCCACAATATTTTAAGATTACCAAAGTAAGTGCTAACAAGATCTTGGTTTTGAGATAAACTAGGTAAATCTCGTTTGAGTTGAAAAATGCGAGGTCCGTTTTGTTGAGTAAAACGATCTTGAAGTTCTAACCACAAAGTGCGAGAATCATCAATCAAAGCCAAGCTAGATTTCACAGAGGGACTTACAGAATTCTGCAACCATGAAACAACTAAATCATTGCATCTTTCCCAAACCTCAAAAATGGGATCTGATGAAATAATGGGTTTGGACAATGTGCCATTGATGAACCCGAGTTTATTCTTCCCACGAAGTGCTCGGCTAATGGTGCGTGACCAGCTGACATAGTTATCAGCAGTTAGAAGGTCAGCTACTAAAGCAGCAGCTGGATTATCGCCATTCTCAATTCGGAATGGGTTGAAGGGGTCTGAAAAATTAAGGTATTTGCTATGAGAAGCTATGGGAGCATTTTTTTCATTTGCCATCTGATAAACCTGTCTCTGATATCATGTAACAAAAGGAATGTAAAGAAATGACAGAGAGCACGAAGAATTGCAGAGAAATTGGTTTCTTGTATTATTTTCTCTACTCTCTACAGTGAAACAGTGCACGTATATGTATACATAGAAAGAAGAATATTCTAACCAATTCTATTTATGAAAAGTCAGTAATGCCCTCTATATACAACTCATCAAATGAAAATAACAGAAAAACAGAATTGGCAATGCTCATGTGACTGCAACCTCATTTTCCTTCTCGGTGTGTTGCTGTGATTAATTTCCTTTTCGATCAAAAGAGAGAAAAAAGTCGTTCATTTTGTATTGCCGTTGCTTAATTTCCCATTCCCTATCTTACAGCGTGGGATAAGTTATATTTCAAAATGTCTTTATACTTGTGAAAGCTAGATGACAATAATAGAGATAGATATACTCCAAAATATCTTTCTAGTTTGAATCGGAACCAACTCAAATATTATTGAGCAAAGCAGTGAAGATAAGGAGCATATCCAATTCCCTGAATTTTGTCCATTTTTGGTTCTCTCTTGGCAATGTACCCGTGGGTGCTGGACGGACAGGACCGAGCAAAGAGTAATTCAGTGCAAGTGGACAATGAGCAGTAATTTGCACTTGTTTTTGGTGAGAATTTACTTAATAGTGTACATCAAAATTTAAACAATATTTTAATTTCCATCAATGATCTACTTTGTGTTTAGAAAGAAAATGTGATAAAAATCTTATCTTCGTCGAATTTTGCAAACTCTATTGCTTATCTTGAACATGAATGATTATAATCTACAATCCACAGTTGTCCATTTGTTCACCCTCGAATTAAAATCCACATAGGAAACGAGAATGAGAAATTATGGTCCCCTTTCTTGTTCTAGGAAGATTATGAATTGTATGCTGCCCGACACTTAAATTTAACTCGATCCAATGTTTAATTAATTAATCTAATTAATTAAACATGATCCATTAATTAATTAATCCGATTAATTAATTTGGCCCATTTAATATGTAACCCAATTAATTAACTGTCTCTCGCTTGTCCATTAATTAATTAGTATATTTCATTCTTCTAATTATCATTTTGTGTGTAATCCATTAGGTTTTTTATCACGATACCTAACGATGTAAATTATTATCTTGATCTAATCAAAATAAGATAAATTAAAACACCATTTTAATTTATCATTAATTCACATTTATCATCCCAAATTGACATCTAGCAATGTGTTGGACAACACATGTGATGGGAAATATCACGTGATACGACAAAATCAAACTTGTGTGTTTACTGTGAAATTATAATCCATTCGTCATATGATCCAATCAATTACGATATATGAACTGTGTCAATCCCGATTATTGATCATATCTTTCATCTCATTATTAAGTCAATATAAATCAAAAAAATGAGTACACATTGGCCAAAAAATTTGTTATCAACTTAACCGAATAAAATATATATCATAATCTCTTATTATCTAAAAGTGTATTCACAACCTTCATATGATTTTTAACATACTCGAACGATGTCGTATTAGCGACTCCAATATAGCGACATCCAATATCATCAAAGTATGATTGTCCTCATATAAGACATTATGATGACCTCAAGTCGAATGACCAATTCCACTATCGAACGTCAGAGATTAACCACTGACACTCAGATAGTTATCAATGTGGAATCTCTACAGCGGTTCTTCAATGTTTTGTTCTTATAATAAAACATTCACGTATTCATTTAAATGTCACCATACTTTAGTTTGTGAGATCAACTACTTAATTCAAAAGTAAGAAATGCCACACATGATCGTATATCCTATCTTGTTATTACTTACGGCCACAGATAATTTAAGATTCGGTCATATATAATTTGTATATCACAATTACAACTCATTGTGATTAACAAGTTACCAACACTTGAATCTGCAGACTCTATTATTTAATTTATTATAATATTATTTCAATTAAATAATAGATATGCCATAAATAAAATGCATCAATATATCCAAAATCGATTGGACCTAGGCCATAACACTTACAAACTCATACTTGCATTAGATCCAATCACTTGTGTATCTTATACCATAATAGTCTACATGGTGATCATGTTTATATTGCAACACATCTTTGTCAATAGATCTGCAATATTATCAATTGTGAGAACTCGTTCTTTCTTTACGTCATTTCTTTATATTATCTCTCTGATAAGATGATATCGCCTTAACACGTTTGGATTATTGATTAGACCTTAGTTCTTTCGCTTGTGTGATGGCTCTATTGTTACCACAATACAGAAATATGTGATCAACAATGTTAGGAACTACTCCAAGTTCATTGATGAACTTTTTAATCCAAACCGCAACCTTTGTTGCTTCTGAAGCAATGATGTATTGAGCTTTTAATATTGAATCAATGGTTATTTCTTGTTTAGAACATTTCCAACTAACCACTCCATTTTTAAGATTAAACACATATCATATTGAGATTCATTATCATCCTAGTTTGACTGGAAGTTAATATCAGTGTACCAATGAATTCTCAGTTTATTTTCTCCATATAAAATATTCTTAAGATTTTATCTATATAAATTAGGAAGGTCAAGCAATCTTTTGGTTCTATCTAGCGATGTCACAATAGATTGAACCTAAGGAATAACACTTACAGTTTCCCTTCACCGACATCCATATCTCTTCCTACCATAAAACTGGTAACCAAGGACATTTATTTAGGCCCTTAGCTTCTCTCGGCTACAAGGCAGAAGGTCGGCAAAAAACATGATTTGGCATTGCAAGCAGTTGCTTATTCTCATGCCCACCTATAGATGAGGATTGGTTGGCAAGTAAATTTGGCGTTGATGGAGTCACTTTTTCGGGTATTAGCGATAGTTGTGCCATAGATTGGAGCTCCAGAATAGAAGTTGGCCAATGTGATGCTGCCAAGTGGTTTGATAACTTCGTTCAAGGTTCGAGGCAATTGTTTTGATGATATAGATCAAATTAGGCCCCTATTTGGTACAAATTCTTTAAAATTAATTTTTTTCCAAATTTATTTTCAACCATATTCTCCCTATAAAATAATTTCACCTGGATCCATAAATTTTTCATAGTTTTTAATACCACACTCTCAATAAGTATCATTTTTCACAAATTCTACATCAAAACAGGCCCTAGATAAGATTAAGAGATAATCGCAGCAGCGGTCCCAAACCTATGGGTATTTGCAGCGGAGGTCCCAAACATTTGAAAAATTAACAGCTGAAGTCCAAATGGATGAAAACCGTTAATTTGACCGTTAGTTGACTTAGAAAATTGGACTTTAACCAATTTTGACCAAATTGAAAGTGGTAAAATGGTAACTTTAGAATTAACAATTTTTTCAAATATTATTAACAATAAAAACAATTAAACTAAAAAAAATAAAATAAACAATCTGTCATACCCCAACCCTACCCCCACACTTGTCTTCATCATCTTCTTCCTCAACCCAACCCCCACCCCAACATCCAACCAAACACAATCTGAAGCCGCTGACCACCACCACTAGACCCACAACCACCAAAAACCAAAATCACCTCCACTAAATCGAACCATCACCTTCCATTCTTATTCCTTCTAAACTAGACCATCGCCTCCACTAAATCGAACTCAAAAGTCACAGGAATTCCAGGAGATCTACTTGAGTGATCATTACCTAGTTCTATTCTCCCATGGTGTACATGGTTTCTATTTTCTCGTTCATAAAATCCATTTTCAACCACTTTTGTGATCTCTTAGCAAAATCCAAGCCAGAAGCCATGGATTCACAAAGGTGACTCTCTGCACCAAACATAAAGACAATGTCATTTGGTTGCAAGAAGGGAAAAGTGCATCTCGGTTATAGCAATGTCGTGATTTGCTTGGAGGGTTTCAAATAGGGAAAGTGCATTACATTGGTCAGTACTCGACCGGATGTTCTATGTTGCTGTCGTGGTGGCGGTGGGATTCTCCTCCAATAATTTCTTGTAGAATTGAATTGATTAATTTGAGATAAATGGGGGTAACCGTCCACCAATCGATTATAGGTTTGGTGGTGGTGGGTTTGGGTTTGATGGTGGCGGTTGGCGGCTTTGGATTGTGTTTGGTTGGATGTTGGGGTGGGGGTTTGGGTTGAGGAAGAAGATGAAGACAAGGGTGGGGGTTGGGCAGATTTTTTATTTTATTTTATTTTAGTTTAATTGTTTTTATTGTTAATAATATTTGAAAAAAAATTGTTAATTCTAAAGTTACCATTTTACCCCCTTTCAATTTGATCAAAATTGGTCAAAGTCCAATTTTTTTGGTCAACTAACGGTCAAATTGATGGTTTTATCCATTTGGACTCCAACGGCTAATTTTTCAAAGGTTTGGGGCCTTCGTTGGTACAAACTGAAGGTTAAGGAAAAGTCCGTTAAAAACTCAAAGGTTTGGGACCGCTGCTGTAATTATCCCTAAGATGAATGAGAACGCATTTATTGAGAAATGCAGTTAGAATTGATTAGCAAAAATTCTGAGGGCAATGTGGAGGTAAGACGTCATAAATCTGCAACAATATGTTTTAACCTTGGAGAATCTTGTCTCAAATGCATGCGCTTCAGCCCTACGCATAATGGGTTTACTCATAAGCTATCTTACAGTAAGCACCCAAGAAGCAACTTATGCAGTGGGACTAGAGTGATCAAATTTCTTTAGCACGCCTCTGATTTTGGCAAATTTTAGCATTATTCCTCCAGGTTTTCCAAGAAATTATGTGGTCATACAACACTCAACAATTTTTTTCTCAAACAGAACACTGATGATGACTTAAAAGCATGGTGAGATATACAGAAGAATAGTTGATGGGTGAAGAAAAAGACAACTACAATCATTTGACAGACGAAATGAATAAGATTTATGATAATTTGGGGCCTAAAATAATGATATTTGATAGTTCTTTTGACATAATATATCTTAAATTATTGTATTTTATGTTATATAGGTAAAGCTTAATGGTTGAACGATGAATTAAAAGAAAGGAGCGAAAATTGGTAAAAAATGGCGAAGTCCAAAGTTTGAGGATCAAATTGTAAATATTTAATAGTTGATTCAGACCACAAGACGATATTGTAAAAATTGTTAAGAGACAATTTGATGCAATTAGAAGTCAAAAAAGAATGAAATATGATCAAAATAATATCATAAATCAATTTTCATTCGCACAAGTTATATTTCAAAATTTTAGCCGGAAATTGAGACCCATTTTTGGAAAAGTAAACGTCTGAATTGAAAAATTCTATCTTTAGAAAAGTTGTAGCCCTTTGAGTTAGCTTTCTAACGCACTTTAAATTGCTTCAATTGAATATTGAGAGACAAAGTTATGACCAAAATACTGACTACTGTGTAAAGACAAAAAATTCGTGAGTGAAGACAACTTTCCTTATTCAATTGGAATGCTTTGGAAACCAATTTGGACTTTATTTTTAACCAATTTTCTACTCCTCCAAGTACTTAACATTAGAAACATATTATAGACATATTATATATATATATTATACTCCAATACTCATCAATTATTATCATCAAATGATGAAAATTCATAGTTTTTGTGAAAGAATTGAAAGAGATTTGTAAGAATTCAATCAAGTGAAGATTCAAACTTGATTTTTGGGCAAAGAAGAAAAAGCGCAAGAAAAGATTCATCAAGAAACCATTGAAGAGATTCAAGATTTCAAAATTCATCTTCTCAATTTATAAAAAAATCGGGTTATATCTTTCCACTTAAATATGATTTCTAGTAAGTTCGATATGTTAGACTAGTTTTATATATTGTTAGGATTAAATGAACCCTTGTTATGATATTTTTAATTAACTATTTTGACTTTATTTTGTGGATGTTTATTATCTTTTTATCGTTTTTTTACAATTGCTTGATCACCAATAGAATTATTAGTGAATTTTATTGTTATTGAGAGAGACAATAAAGTTTAAACATAATATAATAAACATTGTAAGGTTTGATAGATGATATAGATATACTTCTATGTTTTATATGGTTTCAATAGGTATTCTAGTACTTGTTAATACATTTATAATGTATGCATCTTTTATCGAGAGTAGAAGGGTCACATGAGGGGAATGATTTGATCGCCATCAAGAGAGACTTTCAGTTAAATTAGGAACATTGACCAATATGAATGATTTCAAATTGTCATTTTAATTGTTACACTAAAAATAGAATAACAAAGAGAATTCGACATCTCAGTAATGTATCTCACATATTTGAAAAATACATTTACTTACTTTTGCTAGTTTAATTGATAATTTAGAGATTAGTATAGAAAAAATCACAAAATTTGTTTGTTATTCGACTAAAGTTGCAATTAATTTTAACTTGGTCAAACACATAGTTCTCGTGAGTTCAACACTCTATTCATTACTTTCTTACTTGTTCACGATCTCATTCACTTGCGGGACATCAAACGATCAATTTATACCAGTGAACCTTGAAACTTCACGGACATTGACCGAGTAAGCAAATTTTAACCTTTTTCCTTCGGATTCTCACCGTGCTGCCTCACTATCTTGTTCAATTCCTACCTCGCACTGAAGAATTTTGCCCGTTCTTATTAATTTACTGCCTTAATCCCAATAAGGAAAACATATTACTAGGAAATTGGACGTGCTGCTCTCTCCTATGCATGTAGCAAAGCCATTTGTTCATATAAATAGCATATAAAAATGATCAAGAATATACCTACATGTACCCAAGTGTTAACATTTTCCTGACATGCAATCTATAATGAACCGTTTACTATCTTTAACACTTATCCCTTTTGAGTGAACATGGTAGGAGAAACTCCGTGGTAGTGAGAAGAGACGGGTTCAATGAACTTTACATGTTCAGTCTTGGCTCAAGACACAAATGCTATAGCAAATATTCTTATATATGCCAAGGGCAAGCAGCCCTGCTACAACCCATAAGCTTAAACTCACTAAGTGAATGGAGAGGACATCATCTACACAATCCCAATTTCTGTAATGCAAGCATAGTCTTCTCCATGTCCAATTTTGTTTTTTTTTTTTTTCGTTTTCGTTTCGTTTCGTTTTTTTTTTTAAAGAGGGTAATTTCTTTCAAATTGTGTGGATGTAACATGTTTTTTCTCTCCCATTTAAGTTCCATGAAGTCTTCAGCTTGGAAATATTATGAGAATCCTACATAATTTTCCACAAGATATTCAAGTTTAGGGTTAAATCTTATTAATACCAATACAGTTCTCAACATCAATCTACAACTGGGATTCCAAGAGCAAACAAATTAGAGGCCAAAGCTAAATTTGGGATGTGTTTGAGCCATATTATTTTAGAAGAATGTATTTTGGAATAATAGATTGATGGAGAATATGTGGTTAAAAAAGAAAGAAAAGTTATTGATGTAATGAAAAATATTATTTTATTGAAGAATGTATGGTTGAAAATGAGTAGAAAAATAAAAATAAAAATTTTAATGTGGCTCAAACAGGAGCTTGATTCCAAATCTATCATACCCCAACAAGATGGTTAAGGATGATAATGGGGCGGATCGGGGCAATCTCCCCCATCCCGCCAGGCAATTTCCTGTCCCGTTTAATTTTTTTTTAAATTTTTTGATAATTCATTTTATTGCACTCATTCATTAAAGTGGGACAATAATATATTTTTTAATCTTTATTTATTTTTAAAAATTAAATTATTCAAACATACTTGGTAAACTAAGACTTTTATTGTTTATCATTTTTTTAAAAATAATCTTAGTTGTCATTTTCTATCAGAATTAATGAAATTTCGTGAAATTTTTCATTTAAAATATTGAATTCTATAAAAAAATTAAACAGGGCAAGATATGGCATCGGTTACCCGTACCCACACCAGGGCAAAGTTACCTTTTTCATCCCCGACCTAAATACCCAATTAAACGGGTAATCCCCTCCCCATTCAGGGCAGGGGCTAGCGAGTATTGGGTTTGTCAAGTTTTTTTATCATCCCTAAAGTTGGTACTCCATATTATTTTGATGCAAAATGTTTTCAATCATTCATTGAGTTCTATGTTGAGTCTTCACTAACAAAGCAAATGTACGTCAAGAAAAAAAGTATCAACCAGCCATCACGAAACACACAATAGGTAGAATCATCTATTGAAGAAATAAGAAAAATCTAGATGCAAAATTTACACTTGAACCAAATATCTTGAAATTTTAGCTTTCTTACATAGGTAGAATCTACAGAACTTTTGCAATAGGGAGAAAAAGCTGGACTACTGGAACGCCAAATATCCTACCAAACAGAATGTCTCAAGTTCAAGTCAATATGATTTAAATTTCTGAAGTACATAAATCTTGTGTGTAGCATCTCAAACTATGATCCAAGGTTTTTGAAATTGATCAAAACATTAACTTCAGCAAAGTCATTTTAGGTGGGAACAAGAACAGAGCTATTGTCCTGATTATTAAACACCAACAAAAATAAAAATACTGCAAATAGAACTAAAAGAAGACATCCCACGATGCTGCCACCAGATTTTCTTTGACCTTTTAGAATGTTGGCACTCTGATATCCAGTTTGATTTCCACAAACTACCTCTTGGGACATTTGTGAATCCACATCAAGAAGCACATCTTCTGTTGAAGATACCGATTCTGATTTACCATGAAACTGTTCCCCACCGGGAGAGAAATTTTTGCCCTTTCCGATGTAACAGTTCATGCCATGAGCATGGCCATCTTGTACATGCTTTGATGTAGGAGTCCACTCAAATTTACTCGAGAATGGACTTCCAAACCTTCTGGTTTGTTTCTCAGAGAAGTCTGAGGTCATGCCATTTGGATCCTGAAGTGAACGAATGAGCTTTCTTGGAGTGGAAAAGATCTTCACACTATCGATATTGATGTGAGACCGTGATCTCTGAAGCATGAGAAAAGGTGATATATGCATTATAAGAAGGCATTAAATCAGACTATTAGAATAGTTCTGAAGTTTCCATCTAAATCTAATTCCAAATGCTAGAGAATATGCAAACAATTGAATTTGCATTCTTGCTAAATAAAATGTGTAACTCCTGGAAGGTGGATGCATGACATACTGTTCAAAATTCAAACAAACAGTTGCACTAGAGCCTAAAATAAAATATCTTTAAATTTTTTGCTAAATTTGCTTCAGAGACTACGCTTTTTCTATTTTTCAAATGTTATAGCAAATTAAGGTTCTCCATGAAATCTAATTCAAACAAGTATTTTAGTAGCCGTTGAAAATGAAAAACTCACCTGAGGACTGGGAGTGGAGCTTCTAATAAATCCATTCTCCACACTTCCTGGCACGAACCCTGCAAAAGTATCAGAATAATCTCCATGGTTATCAGAAAATTCACCATGCTCAGAGTTTATGATGGCACATCTTGGAATTATCTCTGAAAATATTCCATCTTTAAGAGATACATCTAAGCCACCATTCTCATGCCTTTGCCAAAGTTTACGGTTCACACTCCTATGATCATGTGACCCGAGTTGAGGGTCTTGATTCATTGAAATGGGCGATTCCATAAAATAATCATATTCAAAAGCAGAATCAACAGTTTGTGATTCAGGTGATGCAGTGAGAGGCGATTGTCCTCCGGAACCGCCCACATTCCTCCTCCTGATGTTCTCTCTCCTTTCAAAATTTGAACCAGTGATTGATCCCACATCCTTCTCAAGCTTCGAGCCTTTCTCAACCCATAGTCTTTTTGCTGTTTGCAGTGCTTCAAAAGCAGCCCCAGTTACAAAGGGCATTCGATCAGACTGGCACTTCTCCATCTCCTTAATTATCAAATCCAATTCAGAGAATATACTCTTGGGGTCCAGACATCTCATCAGAGAACTCACCATATGAATGGCTGAGAACTGTTTTTGAGAGTTTCCCTCTACAAAACCAGAATTCAGGATTTGCAATCCTGACATTATCAACAGTCTTGAATAAGCTTCGACAGTCAAGCTATTGTGTTTGGCCAAAGCTGTCGCTAAGGCCATATGTGAATTGGCCTGTGTATGTTTTTCCAAAGCCCCCGCAACTCTCTGACAGACCTCATTCACCATCTCATTTGAAGCAAATCGCCAATTATCAGATTCCACAAGTGCCTGTAAGCAAAGAGCAGCTCCAGAAGACAGATTCTCTTGGCTACCCAAAAGACAATTCGATAGGGGTTTACACAGAGAGTGGATGATGTATCTCTTCTTGTCCTCTGCTGTTGTTGGGTCCATTGCATACCTTGCAATGGCTGGAACAACCTTTGAGCAAGCTTGGTGAAGAGCAAAGGATCCTGCACTTGATGACAATGTCTTGATAATAGTAGTCATGATGTTATCTATTTGAGGGACTATATTGGGTCCATGGACACGAGCAAGAACTTCGTACAGTGAAATTGTATACTCGCCAGACGATGTCCCATTTTCTTTAGTTTCAGAAACATGAGCAAGAAACAGAGGTATTGCTTTGGAATCCAAGTCTTTCACAAATGATTTCAACGCTTTCATGGCTGATCTTCTACTGTCAGCATCCTTGTCGAGATTCTCTAACTCCTTCCGAAGAATTGGGCTTAGACTCCTTCCCATAATTTGTAATCCAAATCTCTGTGAAAATTAGTCAATAAACTGAAATCATCACACCAGACTACTAAAGATTACATTATGTCCAATATAATCTCCAAACCAGTAATGACCATGGTTATATTATTCGGTCAAAATTTCCATATCTTGAGTATACATTTGAAAACCTTAAAAGAAATCATATTATTGGAATGGAAATAAGGAAACATACCAAACTCAATTTAACTCCAGTATAACAATTAGGTAGTGCATAAGAACAAGTCAGAAAATCGGCAACAAGGGTCGTTTTTCAGGATCCAAGAAATGGACCTCAGATGAGTAAAATCTTGAAACTACACTAATACTGAAAAATGGAAAACTGGAAGCATATTTTTGCTAAAAAGATATTACCTTTGTTCCAAGAATCAGTCTCTGACTCTCCGTTTATCCTTATTCTTTTTTTCTCCCTTGAATCGAAAATAAATAGACCTTGTGCAATGAGAAAAGGAAGAAGTATTTAGGGTGGGAAATGAATATAATCGAGTAATAGCACAACAATGAGAATAAAAAATTGTAGAGAAAAATTGGGAAGATCTGAGGGTTTCTTGAATGAATGAACAATTACATACGCTCTTGTAAAATACTGATAATCTGATACTGGTGGAGAGTATTGAGCAGTAGTGTGCTGAGATATAAGATTTCCGCGTATTTGGTGTATTGTCCTTTTGAATATTTGAGGGGTAAATTTCATTTCGAATCTTTTTCTTTATTTCCCCCGCTATCCCCCTTTTTCATTGCAGGTTTCTTTCTTGCAATTTGCATTTATGTTGAGATTGAAAAGTTAGCCTATTCAACTGTAACTCCGATACTATTTTCACGGGGAAAAGCCAAAAGACATTTCACATTTCATTTTTTTTTTCATTTATTTTTTTTTCTTTTTTAGAAACACGATTGGTCATACTTTTTAGCCCCTGTTTGCCTACCATTTTTATAAACATTATTTTCTACAGTAAACAATATCAACCACATATTCACTCAATAAAATATTCCACACACAAACCAATAAAGTTATTTTAAATTTCAATCACACATTCTCCAAAAAATACTATTCTTTACTCTATTTCTCTATCAATAATGGTAGACAAACATGCTCTTAACTCCAATACTATTTTCAAGGGGAAAGCCAAAAGACAATTCGCATTTCATTTATTATTTTTTTCTTTTTTTAGAAACATGATTCACCATACTTGTTATGCCTAGTGTTCAAAAAAACGTAAAATATGACTAGACGTGGAGTGGAAACTTCAAGCTTTATGAGTTTAAGCAAGCTTAGGCATAAAAAAAAATGTTTTCTTATTTTTAATATTATTTTAATTTTTTAATCATTTTTAAAATCATTTAATAATTAAAATAATACATATCAAAGATCCAAAATTATAAAATACTATATTTACATAATAATTCGTACGATTAATCAATTATACAATTTTCAAGTTTTCGAAATGTAAGATTTATAATATTTTTCATAGTTTCAATTTTCAACTAGACAAGTCCTACTTAATAGATTTATAGGAACTTCATACATGTTTTTAGAGTTTTCAACAAAATAACGAGTTTCAAAATCATAATTGTATAATGTAATTAGCACCATAACTTAAATCTTATTTAATTATTTAGATAAAATCATTTTTAACTTTTGTACAGATAAAATCTTTAGAAAACTTGAAATTAAAGTTAAATGAATTTTTTTTAAAATAAAAAATTAATAAGCTAAAGTCAAATAAAAGACTTTTTTAAAAAATAAAAAACTAATAAAGCTCGCCTAGGGAAAATGAAAGAGATGAAGGAAAAAATTCTACCATTTAGGAATTAGAAAAAAATAGCGTTTAAGCGCGAATGGTTAGCCAGCGAGACAATCGGGTCCACACTCCATATCACTATCTTACCTGGTCGAGGTGCAATCATAGTCGAGGTGATTCATCACTTCATCCAAGGTGTTCTGAAAGGCCAACCCTTCAAGGTCGAGGTAAAGTGCTACGTCTACTCCATGAAAATATATGAGGTGATTAGCCTCCTAATTGATGGAAAGCATCTTCTTATATCACTTCTTCCATGCATATCTTTTGTACAAATATTCCTGCGATTTATTGATGTAACAACTTTATAGCAGACACCTAAAAGGTCAAATCACCAGTCTATATTTCAAAGATCAGACTAGACTTTAGAGTTACTACTTGTCAGAAGTATTACATGCATGTCAGCCTAGTTAGATAGAGTGACACATAGGAGAAGACCTCGCCCATCAAGATGAGGTCATGTGTCACTTCATCCAACGATTATCATTTCTCCTTTACTAATATAAAAACTCACATTTAGGGTGTGTTTGATGGATATTATTAAGGAAAAATGTATTTTAAATAGAGATATGGTGGAAAATATGTGGTTAAAAAGTAAGAAAAATTTATTGATGTGATGAAAATATTATTATACTGAAGAACGTGTTGTTGAAAATGAGTTTTGAAAAAATGTATTTTTAGAGAATGTGTGTCAAACATGGGCTTAGTGTCATTTGAAGGTAATACAAGTTTAGAATCTCAAAGTTATAACTTTTCTCTCAATCCTCCTCCACATTTGAAGAAGGCCATGTGCAACTTACGATTTGTCCAAATGTGTAAGAACAATGTTTACATGGATGTGAGAGGAACCGGATATGTTGACCATGTGACCACTACAAAAATTGAGACCAACAAATTGATGCCACGGTGGGAAACCACACTATCAATCATGAGTGACTTCGTGGAAAATGCTTATCAAAAAAGTGTTTCAACTTTCCCTTTAAAGAAATGTATTTTTCTTGGATAAAAAACAAGTAGAAACTTTAAAGAAAGAAGATTTGATGTATTATTCAGGTGTATATATTCTTTAAAAATGAGTATTTTGAGATAAAAATCAACTTAAAAGATCCCCTCTTTGAAGAGAAGAGGCGTCCACTCAAAATAAGTGCTATTGACGAAGACGCGAATCCAAGGAGAGCAAGAGAGGTCTCTAAAGAAGAGGTCTCTAAAGAAAAGATCTTCTGGACTAATGTCATTCATCGACCTTACCACCAACGTTGTTGAGGTGGAAGGGTTGTTGCACGCCTCACAAGAAAGGGGTGGTATGGCCACCAATATGAGTAGCATCACCCAACAAAATGCCCTTATGCAAGAACTCATTTTCCAAATGCAAGGTATGTGGGTCTTCAAATGCCCCCCAATATGTACCCCAACTAGGCTTCTTCCAACAAGAAGAAGAAGAAGTCCAAAGTCAAAGAGATCACACAGGCATAAGAGAGATGTCAACCCCCATGAAAGGGAAACGGGAGTGGATGTATCAGCAAATTATGCATTCCACTCACCCTCGAACAACCTGTTCAATAGATAATATAACTTTCCTTCCAAATACGAACAAGAGCGTAGATCTCATAGATCCGCTAATGTCTTCAGTAGGATCAACCTGATGGAACCTAAAAATAGCTTACCTCAGCCACCATTGATGCCTAGAAATAGGTTACCTCAACCACTTTCCATTAGGAGGCCACATAAGTATGTGCAAGGCCATGGAGCACAAGATGTTCTCCTACTTAGAAATAGGCATAAGAGGACAGAGGAGGCCATAAGGGATCAATTGGGCCTTTCCAATTACCTCGGTACCAAGCAGACCTGAAAGATTCCGATGGACCATGTAAGTCCTATGAGCTAGATGATGATGATAAACTCTCCTTCTCATAGAAGCTCCAGAGTGCATGTATGCCCAGCCACTTTGTGTTTCCAAAGATTCCTATATATAAAGGGAGTAAATGACCTATTATGAAAAGGTCACTAATAGAGAAGCTCTCTCTGCCCTAAATGAAGGGCTTCAATATGAACATCCTATTTTGGAGAGATGATTGATCATCGCAATAGTGAACTCAAATTGGGCATATAATTGCTTTTACTTTGGAACACCTTAGCCACAGTAACCTTGAACGTCGTACCAAACTTAGCCTATGTAGAGCCAATAGCTATCCCAAGGAGACCTATCTACCAAAGACGTAGAGGAATAGACAACGTACCTAGAAATAGGCCCCATTACAGTGAGCGGCCCTGCTGTACTTTCCATTGAGTTCATGGTTATGTTACCAGTGAATGTAGAGATGTAACGTAACCCACGAAGCAAAATAATTCTCCATGAGCATAGGAGAGAAATCGCCCTCCATGGGAGAATCCACCTAGATAACATGGTGTTGCTTGATACCAAAATGCTCGATACACCTAAAGAAGGACATACCCTTGAACAAGGAAAAGAACTAGAGAGCTTCCTGGTAGACCCTCAAGATCCTACCAAAGTACTACAAGTCCAGAGGCGGGAAACCAGACAGGACCTTATGCACCACCACCAAGGTATGAGGCTGATGTAAATTATGATTCAGATGGCCCCCAGAGATCTTGTGACCTGGATGATGATGATGACAACCTGCCATTTTTGCAAGAATTGAGAAATGCCTAAGTACCGAGCCACTATGTGATGCCCAAGATACTAAAGTATGATGGAAGAGGCGACCCAGCTAAGCATTTGAATAGCTACAAAACGTACATGAGCTTGAGAGTCGCCACCTAAGCTGTGAAATGCATAGCTTTCCATTTGACTCTTAGTGGAGCAGCTGAGATTTGATATAGCAGGTTACTGTCTGGGAGCATCAGAAGTTGGCCAGAATTTAAAATCGCCTTTTTAAATTATTCACAATAAGCAAAGAAGGAGAGGTCCCCATCCAGTGCCTTCAGGACATGAGGCAGCAGCCCGGTGAGACTTTAAAGAACTTCCTGTCCCGCTTCACAGACGAAATGACATATTGTGTTCAAGTCACTGATTGTGAAGCTTTATCGACGCTAAGAGGATGCCTGAATATGAACACCTTATTTTGGAGAGATGTGCAAAATCAGGATCCCATGACCTACGACGCTTTGCTGGAAATGATGAGACGAGAAATTATCGACGAGGAGTTGATCGATCACAGGAACATGGCTAGTAGAGGCCTCTAGCCCCCAACAAAGGCAGTGTGGGAGAGGACTTACCTCTTACCTGATGGACCACCAGCGGGATCAATATGGCAATGAAATTGCTCCCATCTCAAGCCAAGCACTTGCCACAGCTACTTTGAACGTCGTGCCAGCATTGGCCTATGAGGATGTACCTGTAACAAACCCTCAAATGAATGAGTCTGCGCAGCAGGCCCCCTGTAGAGGACGAGGCCGAGGGAGAGGTTCGGGACCTCGAAGTAGATCGAACCCCCAAGAATACTGCACTTACCATCATTCTTACAGCCACAACACTGCTGACTGTAGAGATATCGGCCAACATCCTAGAGGTTCGAACTCCAGAAATGATAATCGGGACAACTCAAAACTAAGGAATAGGCCCCCGTCGAGGCATGATTAGCGGCCCAGGCGAGACGAGGCCGCTCCTCGCCATCGGGAAGTATCTCTACAATGGAGAAAGAAGCATGACGAGGACAAAATTTAGGTGGACACCAACAGCGAAGAGGCCACCGAAACCGAGGGAAAAATATGCCCATCCATGATATCGATACCATTTTTGGATGCCCTTATGTTGGTGCCGAAACAAGAAACTCCCAAAGGAATTACGCCCGGGAAGCAAAGGTCCTTCCACTGACTAGTTATATAGTGGACAACAGTTCCCAAAGGAGTCAGTCACTGCCTATTGTGTTTACTAAGATTCAGAAGGTGTCCACTACCCCCATTGTGATGCCCTTGTTATAAGGGCCGTAGTGGCCCGAAACGGGCTAAAACGAATGTTGGTGGATAATGGTAGCTCAATTAATATTCTTTTTGGATCCACCTTTGATAAAATGATTCTAGACCACGAGTTGACCCCCATCAGCACCCCTCTATACATCTTTAAGGAGATAGCATAATCTCGAGGGGCAAGATCACACTTGCCGTGGAGATGGGAGAGCCACCCTTATCAATGTTGAACTTTATGGAATTCTTGATTGTTGATAGTGGGTCCGCCTACCACGGGATGTTGGGGAGGCCAGCATTGAAAGATCTTTGAGTCGTCACCTCCATCCACCACCTATGCATGAAATTCTAACTGATCATGGGGTGGCAACGGTGAAAGGTGACCAAAGAGGGGCCCGAGAATGCTATCTCTGAAGAGGAAGCTCGACACAGCCAAGGGGCCTGGGTGGATGAGTTACCCCAAGTGTTGTGGGCAATCTGAACTACAAGTAGGACCCCAACTGGTGAGACTCCTTTTTCAATGACCTATGGTGCCGAGGCAATGAGCCCCGTAGAGGTGGGATTGTCTTTCTCTCGAAGGTTGAACTTCAATGAGATATCAAACGATGAGCTCAGGAGACGTGAGCTTGATTTACTAGAAGAGAAGATAGATAACTCCTAGTTGAGACTGACAGCCTACCAAAGGAAGATGACCCGGTACTATAACGCCAAGGTGAAGAAAAGGTCCTTCCGAGTAAATGACTTGGTGCTTCGAAGAGTGTTCTTGTCTTCCAAGGAGCCAGGAGTAGGCACCTTGGGACC
>CAIGRT010153322.1:0-11345 GCA_903798405.1 Fraxinus platypoda | reverse complement strand
AATCTTGGTATTTAGTTCTTGTATTTGGTTCATCAAATCATCTGCTACCATCTCGAATTATATCACTGTATTGGTTAAATTTCTTCTGACTAAGCTGCAAAATCCTAGTCCCTGTTTGGCGACCTCCATTAAAATTATAATTCATCTTCATATCTCTTCTTATCAACCATACATTTTTCAATAAAATAATATTAGACGTAATTTCAAAAAAAAATTATATCTTTTTTAATCACATATTTTTCAAAAAACACTATTTCAATCATTAAAATTTTAAATAATGAGGGTCAAATGGGCCTAATATGTATATGAATAAGGCCCGAATTGGTGTCCGTTTAACGAAATTTCCTAGCCCAGATCCAAGAATCCGAGATGGAGTGTCCACTGTATGCTTGGTTACAGTTGAAGAGAACCCAAATGAACCAACAATGAATCGAGGTATTCCTACAACATAAATTGACAATGATCACAATATTTGATGTGTTTTAACTTTTAATGAATAAGACAAACGAGTCAATAATTTTACTATCACTTGGACTTGGATCTTGTATGGATGGATAACATTACTCAAACATTATCACCATTAGTCGGTTCTAGTCCGATATAATCTATTTCTAATCTTATCTTTCGTGCAAGTTTTATTTAAAAATTTTTTTTTTCCGTTCTTGGAAAAATAACAAAGAAGTTAGGTAATATATTGTTTGGGTTGGAAATCCCAATAAAGTTGCTATATAAGTAAAAGATATATAAATTTAAATTACTACTGAAAAGAGGCAAACATATGCATTTTCATTTCTTGCAAAACAACTGAAAACTGAATACAACAACTACATTGTCGTCGCACAGTGAAAAACTTATTTCCGACATATCCTAGTCTTCAAAAGAGACCACACCACTTCTTCCACCAAAAACAAAAAACTCACAGCTACAAGAAATAATATAATAATGAAAAACAATCACCACATTCTTCAAGTATATGGTTGGTTTATAACCAATTCACTTTCTGCCTTGCTCAGTACCTGTAATTAGGAGGTTTGTAAGGACCCTCAACTGATACGCTAATGTAGTCAGCCTGATCCTTGGAAAGCTTAGTGAGCTTAGCACCAAGTTTTCCAAGGTGAAGTGCGGCAACCTTCTCGTCAAGGTGCTTGGGCAAGACATAAACCTCCTTCTTGTACTTCCCGGTGCTCTTTTCCTTCCACAGCTCAAGTTGGGCAATAACTTGATTAGTGAAAGAGCATGACATGACAAAGCTAGGGTGTCCTGTGGCACAACCCAAGTTCATTAGACGACCCTCAGCCAAGACAATGATGCCTGTTTTTGTTTCTGGGAAAACCCATCTGTCTGTTTGAGGCTTAATGGTGATTCTCTTAACCCCAGGGTAGGTCTCAAGACCCTGCATGTCGATTTCATTGTCAAAGTGACCAATGTTGCAAACGATGGCATTGTTCTTCATCTTTCTCATGTGATCAATCATGATGATGTCCTTGTTACCGGTGGTGGTGACGAAGATATCAGCTTCAGAGACTACGTCCTCGAGGGTTAGAACTTGGAGTCCTTCCATGAGGGCCTGAAGAGCACAGATTGGATCAATCTCAGTCACGATCACACGAGCACCAGCTTGCTTCAAGGCAGCAGCACAGCCCTTGCCAACATCACCATAACCACATACAACAGCAACCTTTCCAGCAATCATCACATCAGTGGCTCTCATTAGCCCATCAGGGAGTGAGTGGCGGCATCCATACAAGTTATCAAACTGGTTGAAGCACAATCAAACAGAGCTGTCGGTGTATGGTGAATAAAGATAATATGGTAATTCGAGACAATAAAACCAGGTGAGCTATACAGCATTGTATTATTCATCAAACACAACACAAAAGTATTGAGCAGGATCAATTAGTAACTTTCCATATCTTATGAGTTGAATTTAATCCGATATATCATATATAAGACCCAAATTCTTCTAGTAGAAGATATTACACAGATATAAGCCACAGTAGGATGTCAAACAAGGTGAGATGTGAGCTTTCTATTTGTTTCTGAATCAACATCAGGTGCTTAATTGATTCAAGAAAGCCAAGATACAGCAAATTCATATTTTTTAAGTTTCTTTCTGAATAAGCAATAAAAAACAATCTGTCTGAAAAATAAGCAATTCCAATTTTTATTCTTAATATTGCTCACATTTATGTAATACAAGCTCAGATCTGATCTAAAAATTTTAACTATGTACAATAGAAAAATTAAGCAACATCCTTTTCGATTTCGTTTAATTCAAATGTAATCAGGCAAAACTAAAGGCGACATCTCACACAAATGTAACTTTCAGATATAAAATTTAGATCCTGTACCTTGCTCTTGGTGACAGAGTCATTGACATTGATAGCAGGGAACAACAGTGTTCCATTAGCCTGCATTTGGTACAGCCTCTTCACACCAGTGGTGGTCTCCTCAGACACACCAACAAGTCTCTCCTTCATTCTGGCATACTTCTTCGGATCCGTCTTCAATCCATCTCTAATGATTGTCAACACAATCTGAAACTCCGCATTGTCAGTTGAACTCGGATCGGGAACCTTTCCAGATTTCTCGAACTCCTCCTCGGCCTTGACGCCTTCGTGAATGAGGAGAGTAGCATCCCCACCATCATCCACAATCAAATCGGGTCCGCCACCAGGTCCCCAGTCGAGAGCCCGTTCAGTACACCACCAGTACTCCTGGAGTGTTTCACCCTTCCAGGCGAACACCGCCGCGCTATCCCGAGCAATGGCAGCCGCGGCGTGGTCCTGGGTGGAAAAGATGTTGCATGAGCACCATCTCACCTCAGCACCCAAAGCAGTCAAGGTCTCGATCAATACGGCGGTTTGGATAGTCATGTGAAGGCTGCCGGTGATTCTGGCGCCTTTGAAGGGCTGAGAGGGGCCGAATTCAGTACGGCAGGACATTAAGCCGGGCATTTCGACTTCGGCCAGCTCGATTTCGAGGCGGCCGAAGTCAGCCTGGGACATGTCCTTGACCTTGTACTCGCGGCCGGAGGTGGTTTTCTCCACTAGAAGAGCCATTTGGTGTAATTGGATCTGAGATTTGGGATATTTTGGTAGTGTGGCAGAGAAATCAGAGGTAGAAGGAGGGTATAAATAGACGGTTGAGATTTAGAGGGTTTCAATTTTCATGGATCTAGGATTTGGTAAGAAGGCAATTATTACCTGGAAAAGAATGATTGCATTCAGTTTTTCATGAAAATTCCTATTTTGAAATGTTTAATTACTATTTTTTTTCATGAAAAATATTTTCCGACTTTTAAAAATATGAGTGTTTGATGTACATTTTTTAGGAGAGATGCATTTTTTTTATGTGATGTAATGGAGAATATGTGGTTGAAAAAGAAGAAAAATTTATTGATATAATGAAAAATATTATTTTATTGAAGAATGTACGATTGAAAATGAGTAGAAAAATAAGAACGTGACTAATTTTCGTTGTTTTTAAGGAAAACATTTTCTTTGGGAGAGAATAGATTTTTGTTTTCCTGAAGGAAAATATTTTCTTTTTTAAGATATATTTTTCATGTCAATCAAAAACACTTAAAACATGTGCTAAGTGAACAAACAACGCGTTAATATCTACTTCAAAGGGTAATGTTTGTTCTCTTACAAATAATTAACATTAGTTTTAGGTCGAGACAAGTCAGAATTTTGAGTGGAGTGTGAGTTATTAGTCGAGCAACGTGCTTAAAAAATGAGAAAGGCCTAATTAATTAATTGAAGGGAAAATAGCATATTTGGTCCCCTAACCTTTCAAAAATGTATGGGATATACTCCCAACCGTTAAAATGGCTCTAGACATCCCAACATTTCAGTAAATAAACATGATAGGTCCAGGAATTAGTCTGACTAAGTTGGAATACCTGGGTATCAAAAAAAATAAAAATAAATAAACATGGTAGGTACCTGATGACAGAGATAGCAGAATGGTGGAATAAAGGGGGAGAAATTCTGAAAAAATGGCAACGAACCTTTTTTTTTTTTGTGTGTAGAATTTGACTATTTGAGTTTTTCTACTCTCCTTTTTTTTTTTTTTGCAGAATTTGAATGGCATTGTTCTTCCATCCCTCAGTTTACTGTCACTTTTGACGGAATTTTGAGAGGTGCTAGAAGTACAATGTCGGTTGACAACGTTGGTTGACAANGCATTGTTCTTCCATCCCTCAGTTTACTGTCACTTTTGACGGAATTTTGAGAGGTGCTAGAAGTACAATGTCGGTTGACAACGTTGGTTGACAACCTCTCACATATGAGGTGGGTGGGGTGATAATTTTTTTGTTTTTTTAAACACAATGGAACCCGCCACTGTGAGAGTGTTGTCAACCAACGTTGTGAACCGGTGTTGTACAAGTAGAATATTTGTTGTGTGTAGTGATGGTGGTGATGGATTCAAGAAAGGTGAAGGGGGTTGGAAGAATACAATCGATATGATAGGTGATGGTTGCTTTTGGTGGTTGGGGTAAGTGAAGAAAAAAGGTTGTTTGGTATTCTTCATTTTCAGGGATACATTTGGGTTTTTCCTCTTTTTTTCTTTTTTGTTCGGACTTATTTTATTTATCTGAAGGGATGACAATTTTGTCTTTTTAAGCAATCTTAACGGTTGAAATAGATAGGTTTTGTCATTAGGGACTTACCATGCCTATTTTCTAAATGTTGGGATGCCTTATATCATTTTTAAATGTTGGGGTACATTTCGTACAATTTTGAAGATTGGAGACCAAATATGTTGTTTTCCCTTGATTGAATTATTATGATAAGGTCGTTAATTTGAATTTTAGTCCCTTTGGACTATATCTTTTCAAAACTCATTTTTAACCATAAAATAATATTACAAGTAAATAAAAAAAAATGGAGTGTGCGCTTAGCAAGTGTCATTTCAAGTAAATAAATTACATCTATGGTCATTGAAATTTCAATGCAATTTTTAATTAAGTCACTGAACTTTAACTTCGTTTAAAAATTTATCAGTCATTTTCTCTCTCAAATATGTGAAGATTGCTTACATACAATCATATGACAAAAAGATTTTCCACTTACACGCCAGCATCCTAACAAATTATTAAAAATATGTGTTTTAATATTTTAATTTAAAAACGTTGTCGCAATCTTCATTTTTGAATTTATGCTTTTAGGATGTCATGTAGCAATTACGTGAAAAGTCCAATTACGATATGAATGTAATCGAGGAATTTTTGTTAGTCAATGAGACAATAGGTGGCAAAAGGTAATAAAGTGGTGAGATTTAAAATTAAATTGAAGTGATTCAATTAAGAAAAATAAAATTTAGCAAAGCAATTAAAATTTTAAGTGACTGTAAATAAAGTTTACCACTCTATTTGGAAAGATGAAATTACTCTTTTTTTTTTAAATTGAAAAAAAAATAAAAATTGTTAAGTCATGTGTATAATTTCAGATCTAGATCTAGCCAAAAATGCATTGAACCGCGTGGATCCCGCCTGTGTCTCACATTTTCAAATCCTGTGGTGCTAAAAATAGCAAATTTAAGGTGTCGGTGCATACGAGGCACGAGCGAGGGGTGAAGTAAACTAGTAAAGGCTGTAAATCCGATTCCAATTGGGACCGCGACAACGAAAAGGGTCCGCTTAAAGGCACACTTTTAGGCATGTTTAACTATCATTATTTTGAAAAATACAATATTTTAAGTAGTATTTTTTAGAAAAATATGTGATTAAAAGTATGAATAAGTTTTGTATTTACGTACAGAATATTTTATTGTGCGAATATGTGATTGAAAATTATTATCTAGAAAAGAAAGACTTTTCAAATAATGGTTGTCAAATATGGACTTAATATTGAATAAAATTGGACAATATTAGAGGTCGACTAATCCATAAAAAGTTGAAACTACCTTACAGTCTTTTGCTTGTGTATGTGGACCGCTAGTATGGCGTGCTAAAACGTCACACATATTCTACTTTATTTAGAACTTGTAAAACTAAAAGTATAAGAGCGTCTCCAATATTTTTTATGAGTCAAAGTCTATGTGGCAACAAATAGAAAGACTTTTGATTAATGATATTGCTATCTAGTAAACAAACAATCAAGTTCAAACTCAGTGTCTAGTTAGTATTATTATCTATCACCTAAATTTACTCAATAAGAGAAAATCGTAAATAGAAGAGACAAAAAGGTAGAATTTGAATTTTGTCGAAACACTTCATCTAAGAGAGCCTTTACATCTAGATAGGCATTGTGACATGTATTAGATATAGTCCCACTTAACTTACATTTGAGAGAATTTTTGTAAACATTGTCTACATTTTTTATACCCGGTGCTTTTTAGGCAATCCATATTAATATTTGAGATGCTCTAAGCGTACGAGTGTGACTTCCTATATTAATCAAGTAAAGGTGAGTCGGGTTAACTGCACACTTTGACAATCACGTTAGACTACTCATGATAGTGGCTCTGACAGGATGCGATGATCGGGGACACTCCGACATTCATGTCAAACGATGAATAATATATATTTAGGCATTTGAGAGACATAATGGACTAGAATACAAGTGTCGAATTCCAAATATTGTAATGATGAGTTTGGTGCTCATAGTTACGTTGCGTTTGAATGGTATTTCGTGTGAGCTTTTATATCAAAAGAAAAGATGAAATGAGATGTTCATTGAATGCTTGACACGTGACATCATTTAAACCGTTAAAATGGGCCATGTGGAGGTCGTGTGGAGCCAAGCTTTCGAGGTAGAGATGTGTTTATTTAGTTCTTTTTTGTATTAATTTAGAGATACGCAAATTCATCATTTTGTGTAGTTTTAATGGTCGAAAAGGACGAATTTTGCTATATTTCAAAAGATCGAGGATGTTTGATGCTATGGTAAATTAGTAGCAGTTTGCAAATATTAAGAACAGAAAGTGCAAATTTCTTTTTACTTTAAAATGATCATATATGTATTTTGAATTCTTTATTTGGAATATTTTCTCCCTCTGAAAAAAGAAAAAGAAAAGTTGATTTGAGAGGAGGGATAGTTTGGACCATTGGATTTGGAGTTTGAAAGTGAGATGTGGGCAGTTGATTTTGATTTTGAATAATGCTGAATGTGCACCTTGATGTACATTCAGTTTGACAGCCTCCTCACATAGGGATGGGACTCATGATTTTTAAAATTGCAGGCACACCACCTATGTGAGGGGGCTGTCACCTCTAGCATTTCCCTTTGATATTTTGCCTAATTGCTTCGCAGAGCGCATGAGAGAGGCAAGTCGATGCGAAGTGTGAACCTTACATGGCTTCTTACTTTGTTGTTACCTAGTTGATTGTCACATGAGCTGCTTTTTGGGACAAGCCGTGACACAAATCATCTAAAAATAATGACCATCTTGCTCTTACTAATTTTTATTAAGGAATTTATCTTTGACATGAAAGAAAGGAAAATGTTGAGTGAGTTCAATAACGTTTTGTACTTTTTTTTTTTTTTTTTTAAACAAAGAATCGAATGTAGATCAAGTGGTGTATTCATGGGCCACAAGAATAGATCTCAGTTGGTTGTTGCGCGTTTGGTGAAATGTTGCCAAATTATTTTTTATCTGGGTGAACTGAGGTTGGATGTAAGTCATTAGTCAGATTTGGGTGAACTGAGGTTGGATGTTGTCCACATAGGAGGTTGGTGTCTTCTGAGACGAATTTGCCCCCAACAACTCTCAAAACAGAGTTTTGGGAAAGGGAAACGACAGCCATCTTTTTACCAACCCAGAGACAAAGACAAAAATAAAGTGTTTGTTATATTGGATTAGGCAATACCGACACGCTTGCTTATTTTAAAATTTTGTTTGATTATTTTGATCTTGCATATTAAGTCCTTGTTTGGTAGAGATTAAAATTAGATTTTTAGTAGAGTTTGATAAAAGTTGATGAAATGTGTGGTTGAAAAATTGTGAGACCAATAAAATATGTGATTAATATTGATTGTTAGACTTAGACTTTAGATTAAAATCTGATTTTAATCAATACCAAACATGGGCTAAATGTGTCACCATATCTTGACTTTGACATGTTTAATACGTATTTACACAATTCGCTACTTTTTATTTATCTGTTAGTAATGATTATAATTGATTGAACATCGACCAACACGTGTTAGATAACTCTTAACACTTAAAACACGTGGTCTATGATAAGTTTATCATTTATTGAAACCGTAATTTAATAGAAAATTAGTGTCATTACTTATAAATGCCATGAAAATACATGTTCACCAACTCCCCATTGAGCGTCTTCTTAAATTTTCACTAATTAAATAAAAATAACTTTTTGGAAAATAGAAGTTAGATAAATTTAAAAAAAATGTTCATATCAGCAAATTTTATTCCAAAGTCCCAACTCTTGACCTATGATCATTACCAATTTACTTTAGTTGGATGAATCAAATTGGCTTGCATCGAAATTGGAATCGAACTGTTTTGTTCCTATTCGATTCCATTCTTAGGAACAAATCAACGGTTTCCATTTGTAAAATACACATTAATACTCGATTTGGGTTAATTCTCCATCGAATCAGATCACGTCCAACCAAGTGCAAAATTACTTGACCGAACAATAAAAAAGGGTAAAAGAATATCCACCCCACCCCACCAAAGGATATTTTTGTCCATTCACCTACCCATTTCACGCAACCCCACGAACTTCGATAAATAAAGGCCATATCTCGCACTCCACCTTGCCCGCTCCCTCACCTCGCTCCCATTTCTCCAATTAGCAATCTTCATCAAAATGGATCCAGTATCCACCTGGGGCAACACCCCTCTCGCCGCCGTGGATCCTGAGATCCACGATCTCATCGAGAAGGAGAAGCGCCGCCAGTGCCGCGGCATCGAGCTGATTGCCTCCGAGAATTTCACTTCCTTCGCCGTCATTGAGGCTCTTGGCAGCGCTCTCACTAACAAGTACTCCGAGGGAATGCCCGGGAATCGATACTACGGAGGAAATGAATACATCGACGAGATCGAAAATCTCACCCGTTCCCGCGCTCTCCAGGCCTATCGCCTCGATCCCACAAAGTGGGGTGTCAATGTGCAGCCCTACAGTGGCTCTCCGGCAAATTTCGCCGCATACACGGCGGTGCTCAATCCTCATGACAGGATCATGGGTCTTGATTTGCCTTCTGGAGGGCATTTGACACACGGGTATTATACCTCCGGTGGGAAGAAAATCAGTGCCACTTCGATTTACTTCGAGAGCTTGCCTTATAAGGTGGATTCGAAGACGGGATACATTGATTACGATAGGTTGGAGGAGAAGGCCATGGATTTCAGGCCTAAATTGATTATCTGTGGAGGAAGTGCTTATCCCAGAGACTGGGATTACCAGAGGTTCAGGGAGATTGCGGATAAATGCGGTGCACTTTTGCTTTGCGACATGGCTCACATTAGTGGGCTTGTTGCTGCTCAGGTATTCAAGATTTTTAATGGATTTGATTTGTTCACTTTTCATTGTTATGGACCTGAAAATTGTTATTAAATTGTCTGGATTTGTTAGAACAAAATCTGTGCATTTGGATCTTAAGATATATAAATGGTATTTTAGCCTTTTCATGGATTTGTTTTATGACAATTCCATTTAATTATAATGCCTTCAAATCTTCATTTTATTTCAACATGCATATACATAATACATTTGGTTAAAATTTGGTTTCTGCATTGTGATTCTCTATGCACAGGCTTTAAAAGGTTTGAATAATGACAAAATCCTATACAATTATTTGCTTTTATTCGACATTCTTGATCATGGTTTTAATGTTCTCAGGAAGCGGCTGATCCATTTGAGTATTGTGACATTGTCACAACTACCACTCACAAGAGTCTGAGAGGTCCTCGGGCCGGCATGATCTTCTACAGGAAGGGTCCAAAGCCACCAAAGAAAGGCCAGCCGGAGGATGCAGTTTATGACTTCGAGGACAAGATCAACTTTGCTGTATTCCCGTCCCTCCAAGGTGGTCCCCACAATCACCAGATTGGTGCTCTTGCTGTAGCCCTGAAACAGGCAATGTCTCCTGGATTCAAGGCCTATGCTAAGCAAGTCAGGGCCAATGCAGTTGCCCTTGGCAATTATCTGATGAGCAAAGGATACAAGCTCGTCACTGGTGGAACCGAAAACCACTTGGTCCTGTGGGATCTTCGCCCTCTTGGATTGACTGGTAATGTCTTTAAATTTAAGTAGTTTATACAAGATAGCGTTTGTAGAGAGTTAATTTTCATGGAGACATTTATTTGGTGTCGTATTTCCAGGAAACAAGGTTGAGAAGCTGTGTGACCTGAGCAACATCACCGTTAACAAGAATGCTGTTTTTGGTGATAGCAGTGCACTGGCGCCTGGAGGAGTTCGCATTGGTAAGAGTTACTATGTATATAGTTGTGATTTCTTGAGGTAGAAAACGTAATTTATTCAAGATTTTTTAAAACTTCACTCAGCTTGTTTTTTCTATAAATTATTGGTCGAAAGCTAAACTAATGAGGCAAACAGTAGTTAAATAAGGTTTATTTCGTTTCTTTTAGAACATTGTGGTAAGTTGGTATTACTTCAAAGTTACTTTGACATTGTAATGATTTTAGATATACTCTCATATGTCAATATTATTCTTAGTTAAGTTGGAATATCTTGCTTGAATGTAATTATTGTGGGTGTAGCTCACTCAATATATGGAGCTCCCAATCGAATTACACATTCCTTGATATTTAGGAACAACTTCTTCGCACGATCGAGTAACATGGTTTTCTCTTTGCAGGGGCTCCTGCTATGACATCGAGGGGTCTGGTCGAGAAAGACTTTGAGCAGATTGCTGAATTTCTCCACCGGGCCGTGTCCATCACCTTGAACATCCAGAAGGAGTATGGGAAGCTTTTGAAGGACTTCAACAAGGGCCTTGTGAACAACAAAGAGATTGAGGAACTCAAGGCTGATGTTGAGAAATTCTCGTCATCCTTCGACATGCCAGGATTCAAGATGTCCGAGATGAAGTACCAGTGACTAAATCGGTCCATGGATCATCACTTAATTTGATGTCACTTGGTAGTATTTTCTGGTGTTTTTTATGTTACTCATAATTTTTTTCTACTGAAAGTTATCTAATGTCGATCTGAAAAAGTTATCTAATGTCGATCTGAAGAAGATCATCAATTTCCATGTTTTCCATAGTTTTTGTTGTTCTAGAGTAGGAAGTATGCATCTGCTATCATGGGCGGAGATAGGAGCCCACCCTTGCCCAAGCCCAGCCTGTGAAAAAAAAAAAGTGGAAATTACACTCTCCCCTACATTTAAAAATTCAATTTCC
>CAIGRT010153284.1:0-12668 GCA_903798405.1 Fraxinus platypoda | reverse complement strand
TAAATTTCGTCTTGTCTCGTTTAAATTCGTATAAACTTGATCATCCGTATATGATTGACAAATGTATATATTTTTTAATTATTTTGAATTGTGTTGAATTATATTTTCATATATATATGACTTTTACGGTTTAATACATTTATATATTGATTGAATTTTTTTAATATTATTTAATTAAATATTAATAAACAATCTTGTTATTGCGATGGTCAACGACCGTCCTAGCTGGCTCAATATCTTGGATCCGCCACTGTAAATAGCATCCTGTGATATGTTTTTTTTCCATTGGTGTTGTCCATTTCAAATTTCGGCTTCAATTTCCTGTAACCGGATTCTTATATGTATCGTGCCAAATCTGTAGTCAAAAGGATCCCAAAAATATCTTCTCAGCATCTCTCTCCCTCTCTCTCTCTTACACATTATATTTTCATATGTATATGACTTTTACGGTTTAGTACATTTATATATTGATTGAATTTTTTTAATATTATTTAATTAAATATTAATAAACAATCTTGTTATTGCGATGGTCAACGACCGTCCTAGCTGGCTCAATATCTTGGATCCGCCACTGTAAACAGCATCCTGTGCATCTGTGTATATGTTTTTTTTCCATCTTTAAATCGGCGTTGTCCATTTCAAATTTCGGCGTCAATTTCCTGTAACCGGATTCTTATATGTATCGTGCCAAATCTGTAGTCAAAAGGATCCCAAAAATATCTTCTCAGCATCTCTCCCTCTCTCTCTCTTACACAAGTCTCAGGCATAATTCGTAAACTCATTTCATCGCTTAGCAAAAGATAAACTCATTAGCAAATTAATTCGTTTTCCACTTCTATTAAATCCGCTGAAAAGACGTGGAAAATTCACTAAATATATATACATCATATAAATATATATGTAAATAATTTAATTTCTTGGTCTTCCCTTGGCGGTGCCTTGTCTCTTCCATTTCAGGTGTTCATTTCTTTTAATCGCTTTACACATATAAAAATTATTAGTGCACGCCCGCGATAAATTATGATTTTCATGTCAATTCTTGATACCCAGTGTTGATATGACGATTCTATGCTTACATTATGTTTAATGTTTGATGGGTAGGTCAGAGAATGGATAGAAATCAAGGAAATTGTGGGGAAACGCAATCTTTTTGCGGATCAAAAGAGAATGAAAGGGCGGGTTCTTCATTAAAGGGAAGGGAAGGGAAACGAGTGTGGAAGAAAGCGAAGTACCAACTGGTGGAATACAATTCATTACCTGGGTATTTGAAGGACAACGAATATATCCTTGGTCATTATAGGTCTGAATGGCCGTTAAGGCAGGTTTTGCCAAGTGTTTTCACTATTCATAACGAGACTCTCAATGTTTGGACGTAAGGATTTCTGCTTCTTTGCATCTTTTCTTGTCTATTTTCTGTAAAAATTGTTGCTTTTATCATCTTGGTGATTTTTGTCATCCGACATTGGAACTTTGTTGCAATTTTGAATGTTATTGAGTTCTATTTGCCGTTTAATGAAAATTGGGTTGTTTCGTTATTTCATAATATTTTATAATAGAGTTGATTGTGTAGAAATTTTAATTTTGGGGAAGCCAATAGACAAAGAGTGTCATATATGCATTCCTGGTCTAAAAAGAGTCACTTAGGAAAAAAGAGGTTTAAAAATAAAGTTATGCATAATGAATTTCCAAGTTAAAGTTATTTACAAGCTTTGATGGTCAGTTAGTTGGATTGCGAGGAACTTAATTAGATGATCCAAAATGTAGACTTATTGATATAGCATTTGTTTGAGACTTTGAGGTGAAAGGTGGTAACTAGGAACCAAGAGCAACTGATTAGGGTTTGGTTAGGTAAATGAGGGTTAATACAAAAACAGCAGGAACTAGAGCTTGAGGTTTATGGAAAAATATCCATAGGTTTTGAATGTTCTGGGTGGTTGGAGTACTGTTGATGATGTAAGGATTAAAAACTCGATTCATATTTGACTCCGACGGACCTGCGGAAGAAATTTCCAATAAAGAGATTATTGGAGGGGATAGGCTTCCAGATTTCTGGTCAAACTCTATTTTCACCAGCTATCTTATTTAGCTCATCTCTTTTTATTGTTACTATAACATAGTTGTGTACTCTACTTCTATCCCTTGAAACTGTTCCTCAAAAATCAGACAAGACACATCATTCACGAGACTGTAATTCCTCGACAATATCTTCAAGGATCAGATTGACACAAACTGTGGTATGCTGGGTATGGAGACCAGTACAGATTGTAACATTTCCTTCTTTCCTTTTGGATGGTGGTTTGGGAATTGGGGAGGCGATTGTAATAGTGCTGTGGCTATGCGTATGTCAAGTGATAAGTTATGCCTTTCCCTAGATGAGGGTTGAAAAAAATTGGTTTAAAAGAAAAAACTTATGGCAGGGTGGTGGTTTTGTTGAATTTTGAGCGCAATGTAGATTTAATTATAGGTAGCCAAACAATCAAAAGTCATTGGAGATAGCACACGTCTTGTATAATCTCACTCTTAACCAATTCTTTTCTACCCTATTTACCCTTTTATGCAATTTTTTCTTCTTTGAACCAAGTAGTTTGACATCTATAACTTAACCCATATTTTTCTTTTTAAAACTAATGTGGCTACCATGTGTTCAACATGTCTGGTTAAGGACAGTTTTCTATGTTCATTATGTGAAGTGCTGGTAAGGTTTCACACGTTTTTGGGAGTGTTATCTTAGTGTCCAACATGTGCACCCTCATGTTTGGAGTGTGTTCTTGCCGCTCTTGGTGCGTTCTAGCTTGCAATAGTGTGTGTGCTTCCTTGTTTTGGTGGGATTTCTTTGTGTACATTGGAGTTTTCTACGCCAGTTCGCGGACTCTTCTTTGATTATTCCTAATTTTCGTTTGTGGACAACAAATTGTCCCTTACTCTTTCAACTTTTCTTGAAAATTGTACAAGAATTATCTATATCAGATGGGTTTAAATGGTGATTTTGCACACATCTAGTTATGCTATTTTAATGCTTTCGATATACTGCGTGATGTCACTATGAGCAGGTCATTTTCTTGCAACTTTGTTGAGGAGATGGAAATTCAACTCATTCATGTACAATCAATAAAATAAAAATTATTTTTTTGGTTGTATTAGATCATAGTCAAAGTACTTTTGTGTTCTTTTGAAGTTATGCTTCAGTTTCATTCTTTCATGCGATTAAGAAAATGATTGAGGCAGACTTTCGGCCTGGAGTGGAGTAATTCCTGAGAGCCCTATGAATGGAAACTATTTATCAAAAGGCATATAATAACCCACCCTGGACTACTGGAAAAGATAGTATGACAAATGGATAGCTTCTTATAGTTTACATGCACTTCCCATAATCCGCTTCAACCAGGATGCGATAATAGGGAGCATCCACCAGACTTGTCCAAGATGCTATAACCAATGGAATTCTTGTGTGTGTGGAAATGAAAAAGAAAGGCTTGAGAAAGATGACCCAGCAGCATGATGATTTAGGGTTTAGACCAATCTTTACATTTTCCAGTTCGCTTAACAACTATATCAAGAATACTGTGTTATTTGATGTAATGGTTTTATGTTTTGTTTCAATATATTGTGTTTATCAATAGCTTTTTTTCATAAAATTGCAGTCATAATATTCAGAAAATAGTGATATTTTTTTTATTTGGAATAAAATTCAGAAATCTCTTTTAGATGATGATAAAGTAATGTATATCTTGGACGGACTGGATATGGTCTTTGTCAGAAGAGTTAGTGTAGGAGGAAGTTCACTAGAAAGCATTCAATATAATTGAGAAATACTGGTTAATGAAGTTGACACATGACAGATTGACATGAGTTCTTATTTTTTTGGGTTTTTTTTCCATGGCGTAGAAGTCATAAGAACTACATTTTCCCCTAAAACAGGGATATATTGTTACTTGGGACATTCGATGAGTATGGAATGCGGTTTTTTGAATTGAGGGATATGTGGTTTTAACTTGTTATTACTTTCTGCCGTCGATGTTCTGCTGATGGTGGTGTCGCGACATTTGTTTTTCTGTATATGTGATTAGGTCTTCATTTGAATTCCTATTTCTTTCTATTTGCAGGCATTTGATAGGGTTCTTCCTCTTCCTCTCTCTGACTATTTACACTGCTATGAAGATTCCAAAGGTTGTCGACCTTCCAACCCTGCAACATTTCCCTGATGTGCTGAGGAAAGCTGATTTCCACAAATTGCGTACAGAACTTATTGATTGTCTTCCGTCCTTGCCACATATGCCTGGTTTGCACAGACTTCAAGAGGAGTTAAAGACTTCGCTGCCTTGTATGGATATGCCATCATTATCTAATTGGCATATTGTGGAACTCCTCTCTAACTGTTTGCCGGAGCGATTCTCGAGCAACCACACTGATGCTTGCGTTCTGGTACTTTTGCATAATAATGCTTTCCTGTTTAACACTATCACAGTCTTTTATTACCACGTGAGACAAAGAGCATATATTAATCACAATGTAGTGATGAACACTAAATTGGCTTCACTACTTGACATTACACATTAGCAATGCCCTATCTTTTGTATCGTCAACTGTAGCTGTTCTGTCTTCTCTCCCTGCATTTCGTATCTAGTTCTGCTGTACATTTTGAGTGTTTCTATGTTGATCTGTTGAAGGCTGCTCATGCCTGTGAACTTTCCGTTGTCTAATTCTTTTTTTTTTTTTTTTATCTTAATCAAGTTAAAATTTATCCAGCAGCTTTTTAGTGCAAAGTTGCTACTTCTTATTCTCATCACCAAAGAGAAAACTAATGACTTAATCAGAATTTTATTGAAAAGTGACATACAATTAATTACATATGTGCATTCTACCAAAGAAAGATTGATGTAACTCAACGTGATGATCAAAACATCTGCATCTCTCTCTTGGCTTTCAGCTCTGTTTCCCTGAAACATTTTATTTTCTGTTTTTGTGTTCTTTCTTTTAGTAGGCTCGTTATAATCCTGACCGGTAGATACATTGTATTTGTTCAATTGTCAGTTGACCAGGTACAAATTAGATGGTTGTGTCATGTCTTGGTGTAGACTTAAGGAAGCACCCCTTCAAAAAAGCGGTGCAATAGAACAAATTGGAAGAGGGAGAAGAAAATTCATAATTTTAATGAACATTTTAGTAGATGATTAGATGTATCATTAACGAAGCTGTACCAAAACATTCATATTGTCAATCAACGTTGACTAGTAGTATGACTTATCTTGATTTTAACATCTATTAACGAGTAATTTCTGCATTTGCATCATTGCACGTATGAATTTGTGTTTCTCATTAAGCCTTCGTTTGGGAACCAATTTATAAATGGTTTGTAAATTCCACCAATGTGAAACATTAATTTCAACCACATTTATAATTACTATTGATTTATCATCCACACTATTACTATTACAATTACCATTCCTCCTTATAAACCATTATAAATTTGCCAAACGGAGGCTAAATTGAAATTTTGAAGTTTGCATGCACAAGCTAGTAACTACTTTTGGTGTGGAATTGTGAGTTCTGTGCTGATTCGAAGTGGTAAAGATGAGCATTTATATAAAACTTCATGTCATGGGGCATAACTCAAGATTTGATCTTACACCCAACATGGTGAATGCAAGAAATTCTAGATTCTCTCGGCTTATGGGTGGTAGGCATTGGATTGGTGGTTTGAATAAGGCCTCAGTTATTGGAGTAACATTGATTATACTTAATTTTAGCTACAGATGAATTTTCAATACTTGAGATTGTTCGAGAGTTTAATTTTTCAATTTCAGGTATTTTTAATCTCAGACGCAAGTCACACATGGAAATTTTATTCCTATTTCTTTACTTTAGAAGAGAAAGGGAACAACAATTTACTCCATTATTTTTTCGTTCTCGTGTGCAGCTGTATTCTTCATCTCTTTTAACATTGGAGAAAGAACGTCTCTTGTTAACATATTTTACATGGTTTAATTGTTTGCAGCATAGCATGAAGGAGGATGTGGGAAATATAATAGCACCATTGATGGTGAGGCCAATCACGCGTTGGCCCTTCTTCGCCTTTCTGGGTGGAGCCATGTTTTGCTTGTTAGCAAGCAGTACATGCCACTTACTCTCTTGTCATTCTGAGCGCATATCTTACATCATGCTCAGGCTCGACTATGCCGGGATTGCTGCTTTGATCTCAATGTCCTTTTATCCTCCAGTCTATTATTCTTTCATGTGCTATCCTGTCCTCTGCGGTCTCTACATAGGATTCATTACTCTCCTGGGCCTTTGTACAATCTTAGCATCCCTTCTTCCCGTATTCCAAACTCCCGAATATCGTAGTTTTCGAGCAGCACTCTTCTTCGGAATGGGCGTGTCGGGTGCAGTACCTATTCTGCACAAGCTCATCTTATTCTGGCACCAACCCGAGGCACTCCACACAACAGGGTATGAAGTTTTGATGGGAGCATTATATGGTATTGGAGCATTGGTTTATGCTATGAGAGTTCCCGAGAAGTGGATGCCGGGAAAATTTGATATTGCAGGGCACAGCCACCAATTTTTTCACATCCTTGTAGTAGCCGGAGCTTATACTCATTACCGTGCAGGACTGATTTATCTGCGGTGGCGGGACATGCAAGGGTGCTAGAATTAATTAGAGTATGGGGATGCCATGTCTTGGTGTATTAGTGTCAGTTGATGGGGTACATAAATGCAGTGGGGAAGGTGCTTCCCCCCCTATCTGTAATATTTCAGACTTTTAACGGTTTAGTTAAATTGCTCAATGTATTGGCCTACAACAATTCTGGACCGGACATTGCTAATAGGTTGGGCCTTGCACTTTCTTATCTCTATTAATTACTTGGCCACTATGTGTACACTGCAGTTAGCCATGTGCAAGTCGAACTGTGGCCCTCATTAAATTTATAATATATTTTTTTCTCTTTTATTTTTAACCATACATTCTTCAATAAATAATATTACACACAAACCAAAAAAATTTCCTTTTTTTTTTTCAACCACACATTCCCTAAAAAAAAAAAATTATTCCAAAAATTATAACATCAAATAATAGGGGCTAAACGGGGGTTTAAGTACCACTAATTTACGCGCCTTTATGGTGGAAAAGTGAACGGTAGTAGAAAAAAAATAACTTAAAAATTGTGATATATTACTCTCTTGGTTTTTAAATAAAAGTATTATTGTATTCAAGTTTAAACAATATTGGAAGATCACATGACAGGGTCCCCTCCCCAGTGTTTTTTTAAACAGTGAACTGTCACTATATATGCTGAATTATCGAAAGAGGGCCTAACTCACTGGAATCTCGTGAAGTGAGTGCATGGTACTGGATCTATCAAACCCATGTTCTTTCTGACCTTGTGTTTGGGCCGTGTTGGCAGAGGAGCGAAATGGAAATTTAAATTAAAGAAAAGTGATTTTCCTTGTGATGATTAGTTAAGTCATACAATAATTACTTCAACTGAGTTAAGTCTTGTTTATTAGATCACGTGCCGATCGAATTCATTCAAATGAACGATGATAAAAACCGAAATCTCGCTCATGACTAATGTAAGTATGTAAAATTACTGTTTCAACCGTGGAAAGACAGTAAACAGTGAATTGGCCTAGTCTCTCGCCGATCCTTATTATGAATAGAGACAAGGAAAGGTTGAGAAAGCTACTTTCCTCGAAAAACAAAAACTCCCCTTCAGTGAGTTTAGTTGGTGTAGTCCCTTCTTTTGTTCTGGTCTTCACTTGGATTATTACTTATATCTTTCGCCACATTTGAGTATACATACATCTTGTTTACGAAACGATTAGATTCACCGTTCATATATTAAAAAGGGCAGTTGTCATCAAGGAGGAGACAAGCCATTTATGATTCCAAACAGTGTAATCGAGAATGAATATATGCTTCCCTTAGTTCATCGATTCATTTCGTAGCACGAAATTCATTGTTTCAGTGACCATGTAGTGTCTAAGTCACCAACAGGAGGAAGAGAAGAAATAGAGTATCCACAATCGTTCCTCCTCAGTGGAAGAAAACTATGATAGAAGAAACGGAGGAAGATCAAGTCGAAAGCTAACGCTTACCTCAAAAACCCCAAAATGCGAGACTTACTTAAAAATCGTTAATTGTATGTATGGAAAAATAATGTAACAAGAAAGATTTTGAGCAAAATCAACATGTTGGTAAAGTTAAAAGTTAGACGAAGGGTCATAATTCAATCCAACAATTTGAATATGTATGGTTGCCAATATCACATCATCTAGGACCATAATTCATCTTCTCATAATACAGACGTGACTCAGTCACATAAGACGACATGATCTATATCCATTACTTAGTAACAAACAGTTAGTTATTTCTCTTTATTTTTAAACTCTACGATCATTTAATTTTCAAATAGGTTGAATATTTTCTTGTGCACTAAATTCTTTCAAGCTTAAATTCAAAAAGTAACTTACTTGATTGTTGTAGAATCGACTGACTTAGTAATTAGATTAATGGATTACATAATGTCCAAAAATATATAAGTGCTCTTAAAATATTCATCTTGTTAATCATTGAAATGGGACAAAGATATCTTGTCGTCTTATTCCAAATTAAAACTATTAATCTAGCTCAAGTTGATAAGATGTGATTAAAATAAATATCTGGTTAGTATCAAACCCACCTTTCTTAAATAAAATTTAATTATATTCTTTATTTTATACTTTTTAGTTTGAAATGTCCACCTGTAGCATAGGGTCATTGTAGGCTTGACAAATGTCAAAGCATCCATCAAATATAAAACAAGGATCTGTCTATTTTGTGACTATTAAGATTTTGTAAGGTCCGGATTACGTCTAGCGAGGGTAACGTGGTAGAATGTAAATCTATCTTGTTGTCCTTGATACAAAATTCATCTAACACCAAAAGTATTTTTTAACATGTCGAGAATTTGACAACCATCCGACTTAATATAATATTCATCTAACATCAAAAAAATATACGAGAAATTCAAAACTCTGACAATGAGAGATCTCGGATGGACAAGGACTTAAGACTAATCTCGAAATATAATTATTTTATTAAACACTATTTAATAAATTGAAATTTTAATAATACAGCAAAACATTAAGAGACCGTAGAAAACGCAGTAAATGCCGACAATTGCACGGAATAAACGGCACTACTTTCACACCACCCAAAGATAAAGCGGAAACATAATAACTAATGGTGTCGGTGCACAATCAACGTGTCCATTAATCACTTAGCCCAACCCAAGCCCATAGGGCACAACGGCCCGTATTTTATTACCCCATTTCTCACGAAATAAAACCTCAACCACCGCCAGCCATTAACCGGTGGTGAAATCAAATCTCCCATCCCATGTTGTGTTTGCTTCTCATCCAAATCTCATTTCGTCATTAAAGCTCCATTTTTTCAAACCCACCAGTTCGAAATTCTCAGCTATTTTGGGAGTTTTCTCTTTTCTCCAGATTCAGCCAAACCTTCTACTGAATTTATGTGTGAAAGATACATTTCCAGATGTATGTAACGCTGCGCTACTAGACGATATTCACCGCAACGACGTGTTTATAGCGCATTAAGCCAAGTTTTTTTTTTTTTTATAAAATGGCTTCACCAGAGCAGTCCCAGTATCAAAATTTCTCAATGGCCAAGCACGGTGGTCGGAGCAAAAATACTTCCTTCTATTCTGACACTCTTCTTTTCGCCGGCGGATCTCTGGTGGTTTTTTTGGTTGTTTGGGCTTTCTGGTCCTTTTTCAGTCCAACCCCAACCTCAGCTCCTAGTTTCTCTTACGACTCATTTACCGAACGTAAATCGGCAGGTTTAGAGAGTGTATCCGCCTCAACTTTGAATGGCTGCGCCGATGGTGCTTCGGGTTTTGACATGGTCCATGACCCACCCGACCCGAATTTTTACGACGACCGGAAGTTGAGCTACAGTATAAATGCGCCGCCGGTTAAGAACTGGGATGAAAAAAGAATGGAATGGCTTAAGCAACACCCATCATTCGCCGCCGGAGTAGAAAATCGGATTCTAATGGTCACCGGCTCCCAAGCCACGCCGTGTAAGAATCCCATCGGCGATTATTTGCTGTTGAAACTCTTCAAGAACAAGGTGGATTACTGCAGACGCCACGGAATTGAAATTTTCTACAACAATGTGCTGTTCCAACCCAAGATGTTTTCATTTTGGGCCAAAACGCCCACTGTTAAGGCTGCAATGCTGGCCCACCCGGAGGTTGAGTGGATCTGGTGGGTCGATTCTGATGCCGCCTTCACCGACATGGACTTCAAGCTTCCACTAGACCGGTACAAGGCCCATAATCTAGTGATCCATGGATGGCCCAAGTTGATCTACGAGAAGAAGAGCTGGACTAGCATCAATGCAGGCGTGTTCTTGATTAGAAATTGCCAATGGGCCATGGACTTCATGGATGTGTGGGCCAGTATGGGCCCACAGGCCCCTGGCTATGAAAAATGGGGTGAAATTTTGAGCACAACTTTTAAAGATAAGATTTTCCCAGAATCGGACGATCAATCAGGTTTAATTTATTTATTATTAAAAGAAAAATGGGGAAATAAAATTTATGTGGAAGGTGAATATTACTTTGAGGGGTATTGGATGGAAATTGTTGGTAGATTCGATAATATTACAGAAAGGTACAATGAAATTGAGAAGAGGGTGCGCAGGTTAAGGAGGCGCCATGCTGAGAAGGTGAGTGAGAGTAATATTCCGGTGTGGGAGGAGTACCTAAAGGATGCTGGGTTTGGGCGAGAGGGTTGGCGTAGACCGTTCATCACACACTTCACTGGGTGTCAACCCTGCAGTGGGGACCACAACAAGATGTATTCTGGTCAGACTTGCTTTGATGCCATGCAGAAGGCTTTGGCTTTTGCTGATAATCAGGTGCTTAGGAATTATGGGTTTATGCACCCGGATCTACTGGATCCTTCCACAGTGAATCCTGTGCCGTTCGATTATCCTGCATGAGAGTTCAGGAATGGTAAGCTGGTAATATTTGTTAGTTTCAGCAAATGTACTTTGGAAATTTGTTTGCCTGCCTTACGTACGTATATACAATTTGTCAAAATTTAAGATATACTTCAATCATCGTGATCGAATAGTAGCTGACAGTGTTGACGAATAAGACAGAGAAATTAAAATTATGTTCAAGTACTATTTAGAATCGCGTTCTTGAAAGCTATGAGTCATAGATGCAGACACCATGATTAGTCGCGTAATGAAAATAATAGGATGACTGTGTAACAAAAATATCCTCGGGATAAAATTGCCAATTCAGGGTGTCACATTCCATATGCATAGGCACATAGTGGTGGCAAACGGGCCGGGCTGCTCGTCGGCTCATGGGCGGCTCGGGTGCATCGGCCCGGCCCATTGCCACCTTTAGGCACATTATCAATAAGTTTTTAATTTAACTTTATTGGAATGCCCCCAAATTCAAATTATTGTTGCTTTTCTGCCCTTTATTCTTTTTTGCATGCTAAAAGGCTTACATGCATATCATAAATTTGGGATATAAAAGTTGCACGATTGACGGAGGCCAATGGGTGAATCATCATCATATTGCATGCTTTTGCTTTACAACAAGGATCATGTTACATGTATCGAAATTTTTTATCGAATATTTTACATACTACTCACAATGAGAATTGAGATCATATTGTCGGAATTTTTAAATATACGCGAGCCCCGCACATTATGTGAGAGAGGATAATCCATTATGTACAAACCATTATGTACAAATGGATTAACCCTAATTACAATGACTTAGGCAGATTTTATACATGTATATGTAGCATGTAGGGTTGAAAAAATATAAAGTCATCTTAAAAATTTAAAATTTGCATCCTTTTGAATCTTTTTGTCTCAATGCAAGTACTATAACTACGTTGTATAAAACAACTCTTGACAATCTTAAACTAATTCAAGTGATATATTTCATTCTTTCTCTAGCAAATCAACCATGTACTCACAAGTTCAGAAGTATTGTAACTACTCTAAAGAATAAGAAAAATATTTATTGTACATCACTATTTACTGATTTGTGAGTTGACAAAAAGAAAGTCGTGGAATTTTATTTTTCTTAATTGGCTGGTGAAACTTCACATCGGCGATGACATTATAACCTCGTGCCTAATCAGTTCTGTGTCGTATATAAAGTTACATAAACTTCCCAAACCAAGAGGAATCTAATTATTCTACCAAACACAAGTACGGGTAATACACAGTGAACTTTGGATGAATGAAGTACGACTGGAAATGAAGACGTCAAAGGATGTCGTCCTCAATGCCTTCCACTACTTAAAAGACAGGGATAGTGTATAGAATATACTTTGGATTGTATGACTACATGATTTAGGTCTCCCACTGCTCGGGCCAAAATACATGGTCTGTTATAAATTTCTATTCAGACTATACGAGCATGGTGCCACATTAAAACATTTCTTCAATCACTGCCAATTGAGTGTGTTTGTGTCAAATGGCAAAATTGTTGTAACTATGAAGAAATAATGAAATATATTTAGGGCGTGTTTGATAGGCCACATTCTTCGGGAAAGTAGGAAAATATTTTCCACTTTCCACTTTTTTGGCTGTTTGATAGGCGAAATTTTCCACGGAAAATATT
>CAIGRT010153235.1:0-20868 GCA_903798405.1 Fraxinus platypoda | reverse complement strand
TTGTTGATAGGTTTAGTAAAATGGCTCATTTTATTGCATGTTCTAAAACCAACGACGTATACACATTTTGACTGTAGTGCTCTATTCAACAAACTCGTCTTGCGAGTATAATCATTTTGGCACAAGAAATAGAACACATCGTTTATCGGGAATAGTTTGACTTTCATACTTCACGCATTTGCATTTAATCGTATAACAAAAGAAGCTACGAAACGTATCAAAAGGCAAGGAAGCTTTGGTACATAAAATATGCCTCGCTACGTGAGATATCGAAAGGATGATTTATTACCATTATTTGATACATGCTGCATCTAGACTTGATCAAAATTTTCTTGTTAAACAATACTTGATGTGAATTGCTCAACAAAATGTTACAGACTATTTTATACTTGCCTATAATTTATATTGCTCTGCCATTGCAGTTTTACATGAGAGTCTCCAAAAAAAACCTCTCAAATTGCAGTTATGTACTAAGGCGCAGTCATATTGACCATTCCTCATACTGGAAGCCAAATTGGTAGATCTTGTTCATCCAAACTAGTAGATCCCTGCAGTTCAAGAAGTGGAGGCCCAAACTACAAGATTTCTGAATCTTGCATCACGATTATCTATGATACTAAGGCCTCATGCATGTCGATTGTAAACCCTTGTTTTTATTGAAGGCCCCAGTAAGTCCTTAAAGACGTAACTCATGATTATCACTGATGCTGGAGATGTTGATTAGCCTTGGCCTTCGCTCACCTAATGACTAATGGGATCAACTAGCTAGTAGAAGCCAAAGATATTAGATTCTCATATCTCTCCATGTGATCATCTATGACACAAGGGCCCAATGTAGACCAGTTGTAAGTCCATGGTAATTTGGGATGACTGCAAGTCCTCTCAAGCCTTAGCTCTAGATGGTCTCCGATGCTAGAGGTCTTGGCTAGCTATAGGCCCTTTCTGATTATCTCTTAGTATTCTTTTATTGAAGTCCAACTTTTGCTAGCAACTACCTTGGTGACGAAAACTATGGAGCTATTGCCTTGCAAGAATTTGCTACAACTAGATAAGTTGAAAATCCTATGTGAATAAGCTTATGATCGTCTGGTGGAAAGACATGAGCCAACATTATATCCTTGATGATTCGAGAGGCCTGTCGGACCCATAAGCTCTATCATAAGACCATCACGATGCTAACACCAATGTAAAGCACTAAGTTTTAACTCAGGATTCAAAACTTGTCCTCTAAGGATTGGTTATCCTCTTCTATAAATACATAGCCGGCATGGGAGCTAAGCTAAGAACACATCATGGACTTATTCCTTTAACATGAAAGGACAAACTATCTAGGGGATTGAATGAGTATCTCTTATAAACACATAAAAGCCAGGGAAGATAAGCAAAGGACTTATCATGGACGTATTCCTTTAACCTGCTCTGACAAATTATCCTAGGATTGAAAAGGCATTCTCCATTAATAGCTCGAGTTAAAAGGGTATCTAGGGTCGAATTTCTTCACCTATTAATGGTCCCAGATTGAAAGAGTATTAGGGGTGGGATTTCTTTACATCTTTAATGGCCTAAGGTTGAAAAAACATCTGGGGTTGGATTTATAACCAAAATATCACGGATGGCAAGAATATCTCTGATAAAAAGGTTGCAATTGTACAAGTATCTTATGTTGGCTTAGAATACTTGTGAAGCCAAACAATGTTAGTTATTTTCGTCGGTTTTCTTCTATTAAAAATGTCTCGGTATTAACATAAGTCCATTTATTTGGCTTCAACAGCCCTCTAGTGAATGTTTCAAAAATTATGCGATGTCATGAAATGACTAAACAACAATCCAAAATTTCAACACAATGGCGATAAAGCATCAAAATACTTCATTTTACATAAATATGAAACTCGGACTAAGGCATTAATGTTATGTGCTGAAATAATGATTGTCCATTAAGTCTCCACGCCAGTCACAAAATGGCCCCATTCCATGCCATGTGTCACAAAACTGATACTTTGACCTCAGCCTCTGAAGCGTCACGAACAAAAAATGCGACCCGACCATCGAAGTCTCTATTTGTTGAGGGAACACAGACCATCAATCACTTAGCTAAATCAAAATTGAAAGTCTAATCCAAAAGGCGACATTAAAAGCATTGGGTCAGCCTCGAGCATAGACATCATTTAAGTATGAACTCTAACACCATCAACATAGACTTTACTACATTAAAACCTTGTGTGCCATAATCAATTACAGGACATTTAGCCACTAAAGCACAAACCTCATCAAACGTCTTGAAAAATAGACTTAATCTTGTCCAACTTAATGATGGAGAATGTTAACTCATAAAAATGACCAAAAGGCCCCTAAAAATTATCTATAATTAATGCCATTTGCATAACTAATGAAAGGTTGAAAATCTAAAGATCCAATCTTCCACTTCTAAACAACTGCCTCGAATCAAGGTCAAATCAAGGATCACCACTCTTGAAAATCTTAATATTCTCCGATTGAAATGCAATTTTTGGCTAATTAATGCCTAAAAATCCATGTTTATTTTTTTCCCAATAAAAAGCTTTAAAAAATCCTGCCAAAATTCCAACGGAAAACTTCAATATTGGCTTTTTAAACTATTTTTTTAAGGTCAACAAATTCATTGTAATTGGGACTCGTCTTACTGAATATTTATTTGACAAAAGATGATCATATATGCCCATGTATTTTAAACATAAATCAATATATAAATTTCTAATTAATATTGTCAATGATTTATGCTTTATTGGAACCTCTAAAGAGCTCTCAAAGGCAGTTGGTTAATTAAAGAAAGAATTCAAGACGAAAGATCTTGAAAAATAAAATTTTGTCTCACTACTAGAAAGTGTGTCTTCAGCGATGGAAAATTACCGGTGGTCCATTTCCATTGCTAATAGCGACGGATTTCCGACAATATATGAATTTAATTATTTCAAATTAAAAAGATAAGGTTTACTGACGAAAACAACAACATATACCAGTTGTTAGTGATTTTCTGTAGGTATTTCGTTGGTAAACTTTGAATAAAAAAAATAAATATTATAAAATATTTACCGATGGACTTTTTCATAGGTAAATTTGGAATAAGAAAATTAAAAATTACTTAAAATATACCAACGAATATTTCCATTGGTGATTCCATCGGTAATATTAGACCCGACCCGCCCCATCCGTAACATCTTCGAGCTTAATCCCAATTTACAGCTACTTTTCTTCCTTCCCCCAAAATCGACCTCACACCTAATTGTATCTGTATTTTGTAGTTCTACAAGGAATAATTGAAATATCAAGCCTGGAATTCATATATATCGTGGTACAAGCTTGAATCATACTTGTAATTTTTTGCATTTCCATTTCAAAGTAATATGATGAGTAATCTATAATTATTTGTGTGAAATCCTTTTTTTAAGAGATAAGTTTCTTGAGTTCAAGGTTTACTTCCATTTAATGTAGCATCTTAATGATGCATTATAATTTGTCAATAATTTTCTATTTTTTTGTTATTATTTTTATGCTTTCAATGTTTGAGAGTATCTTGATTCTTAATTCTTTTACGTTTATATTTTCTTAGTATGCAATTTGATAATAGTATATAGCTGAACTTAAGCATCTAAAGAATTTAGTTACTTTAGTCATATGCTTTCTTTATTGTAGTGTGTAACTACATATGTACTATTAATGAGAAGATTTCTTGTTTTCTTTTTGTGTAAATGTAGATATAACATTGTTGAACAACATGGAGGCTGAATGTAGTTGGATGTTTGAACGAGCCGATGATGGTTTTCCTTCTGACGTGTTTATTAAAGGGGTTGATGAGTTTATTGAATTTACCTTCTCACAACCAAGAGTTGGAGATAAAATTAAGTGCCCATGTTCTAAATGTGACAATAAGAGGTTTCTAGAAGGAGAAGCTGTGAGATTTCATCTTTACAAAAATGAATTTAGAAGTGGTTATACACAATGGATAGCACATAGTGAACTACTCGTTAATCATACATCAGATATTGGTGAATCCTCTGTTGCACAAGTTACAATGAACTGTACCCATCAAAACATTGTAATCGATGCGATGGGCCCTGAAATGTTCAAGGAATTTGTCAATCAAAATTAGTGTGCTCATGTGGAACATGTCCCAAATCAACAGACTTCAAATTTCTTTAAACTCCTGGAAGAAGCCAACAAACCTATTTGGCTTGGTGGTAGTAAGCATACCAAACTTTCAACAATGGCAAGACTCTTGAATTTGAAGACTGAATCTAATATGTCTACAACGTGTTATGATCGCATGTTGTCCATAATTACGAAAATTTTGGCAGAAGGTGATGAATTAGAAGTGACATTTTATAAAACGAAGAACATGTCATCTAGTCTTGGCCTTGGAGTAGTCAGATCAATGCGTGTATTAATGATTGCATGTTGTGCCATTGAGAAACAAAAAACATGACACAATGTCCTAAGTGTGGTAGTCTACGGTATATAAAGAATGTATCTCGATCAAGGCATAGAGTTCCACACGAGGTGCTACGATATCTACCTGTAACCCCTAGGCTTCAAAGGTTGTATATGTCAAGGCATACATTAGAGCACATGATTTGGCATTCAAAGAACCAATTAACACAAGGTGAAATGTCGCATCCCGTACATAGTGAGGCATGGAAGCACTTTGATCAAACTTATCCTCATTTTAGCCTCGATCCACGTAGTGTACGTCTTGGTTTATGCACAGATGAATTTAATTCTTTTACCATGTCTACTTCTGCTGTTGGCCAATTATAATGATTATGTACAATCTACCACCATGGATGTGCATGAAACAAGATAACATGTTTTTGAGTATGGTTATCTCGGGACCAAAGAGTCCTGAAAAAAAAACCTCGATGTTTATTTGCGTCCTCTGATAGATGAAGTAAAAATATTGTGGGATGAAGGTGCTAAAACATACGACATGTATACAAAGCAGAATTTTATTATGAAAGCTATGTTGATGTGGACAATTAGTGATTTTTCGAGATATGGTATGTTGTCCGGATGGAGTACACATGGTCTATAGTCTTGTCCGTATTGTATGGGTCAAACTAGTTCATTTACACTTAAAAATAGAGGAGGAAAGACATCGTTTTTGGATTGCCATAGTAGATTCTTGCCACCCAAACATACCTTTAGAAAACAACGAGACAAGTTCTATGTAAGTGGAGTTGAAAAGGATGAGGCACTACATCGGTTAACTGGTGATAAGTTGCGAATTATAGTTGAGAACCTTTTGAACATTTCAAGAAGAAACTTTTGTAAGAGACGAGACATAAAAGGTTTTGGTTGTATCCGTAATTGGCTGAAAAAGGCATATTTTGGGAGTTGCCTTATTGACATATGAATCTCATCCGACATAATTTAGATGTGATAGCATAGAAAAGAATGTATTTGATAATATATTCAACACAGTCATGGATATAAAAGGAAAAACAAAAGACAATTTCAAGATCAGAAAGGATATAGAGCTTTATTGTAATAGTTCTGAGTTTGACATATATGAAGATGAAAGAGGAAAATTGTATATTCCAAAGGCTGCTTACAACCTAACTAAGGAGCAGAAACGAGAAGTATGCGCATGGATTAAACAAATTAAGAAAGCATGGTTATGCGTCAAACATTGCGCGGTGCATCAAAGGTGATTGTGAGTTCTACGAAATGAAGAGCCATGATTGTCACATTTTTATGCAGATTTTGCTCCTAATTGCATTTAAAGATGTATTGTCTAAACTAATTTGGGAAGTTTTAATTGAAGTTAGCCATTTCTTTAGAGATNAGTTGGAGGTTCTGTGCAATATCGTTGGATGTATCCTTTTGAGAGGTACCGATGTTTTGCTTCTTATATTATCTTCTTCTAACATTAAATATGAAAATATGTTTTAATACTTATACAACAAGTTTCTACACCACTTGTATGATTGTACGACCACTTGGCACCCAACGTTCTAACTTTAGGTTAATGACAAATAAGGCACTCAAGGCAGCTTCACTTTATGTTCTATGGAATTGCGAAGGAGTCCCACCTTTTGTGGAGTAAGTAGTTCCAATTATACTATGAGTACCTTTACATATTTATGGCACAAGTAGTTGCTTATACAGTTTCTCATTATTGTACAGGGAGTTCGATAAACGTATGAGAATGGTCTATCCCCAAGTTTCTAAGGCACAACTTGATCGTTTACGTGATGAACGTTTTTCTTGTTGATTTAGGGAGTATGTAAGTAATGTTGTAACTAATATCTTTACTACTTTGACAAAGTATTTTCCAAACGCTGCTAGTGATTTCTTATCTTCAAGTTTTGGATGATAACAACATAGTTGATCCTCGTATAAAAGCAATGGCTTTGGGTCCATCTCGGAACAGTGAGATATTACAACGATTACTTTGAAAAAGGTTTTAAGTTTCATACTTTGAAAATGGCAGCACAAGACGACAATGAATAGCGGTGTTTGTGTATTAGGAAGCTGTAAATGACTATGAATCTTACTGCTGCGGTTTGATAACTGAAATACTGGAACTTGAATATTTAGGAAAAGCTAGAAAAAAGCTTACTTTATTCCAATGTGATTGGTTTTACAATGACATTGCGATTAGTGTGCATTGACGATTTGGTCTTGTCGAGATTAATTATAAATAAAAAAAAACTAGTTACAGATGATGTATTTATACTTGCCCATCAAGCTCAACAAGTATATTACACGAGTTTCCCTTTGAAGGCCAGAGATAGACTTGATTGGTGGGAGGTTGTGAAAACGAAAGCAAGAAATGTTACCAATATACAGGGTATCATATCAGAGAATGAAGAGTTTAATGTGTGGGTAGAAGTTGCATTTGAAGAAGATAGGCCACTTTCTTGTTACTCGAGTAACGGTAGAGTTTGATCAACAAAATTTAGTGCGAGAAGATGTTGTGCCTGAAGAAGTACCAGCTGTTGAAGAAAATGTAAAAGATGACTATGGCAATGGCGATGATAATTTGACATCTAGTTCAAGCAAATGAGACACTCATTGAAGAAAATGCTGGCATTCAAGTAAATTTTTTGTGCACATTGTACTTCAAAGTTACAATTGAGTGATTACATCTAATTCTAGTAAGAGCTAATCTATTTCAACTTTTGTTTGTATTTTAAGCAACAGAATTCCCTTGTTGGTGTCTTAGTGATATGCTGATATTAAATTTCTGTTAATTGTATAGAGAAAGGTTGTAATTCGAATCACAACACCAAGCACTGGATTAACTGCTCGAAGAAATATATTTCAAGTTTTTTTTTTGAATTTCATGCAACAGATGTGTAGTGCTTAATTCACGTTATCAGTTGTCTATATTTTGATTTTCTATTTCTTCAACTAGAGAAGAGATCTATTAATTCTGCTCATTTCATTCTACTAATATGATCTTCATTTGCTTACTTTTGAAGCTAATTTTTAATAGAACGTTCATTGTGAATTCATTTTCTACTTAAATCGTTTAGTTTGGAAAGCAATTCGGTTGATTTCATTTTAATAGAATGTTCATTATGAATTCATTTTATGCTAATCCCTCGTTAGTCTTTCATCATTTGAATGATTTGACCAGGGCCTGCAAGTCTTAAATTATTTATCTAAAAACAGAATATGAATTTCACTGTTTCTCAATCTTTTTAACTTAATCGTGTCATTATTTTAATTTGATTCATACGTGAAACTCGTTCAATCGTCTTAAGACTAGAATTAAATAGCAAGAGTTCTAAAATGATCCTCGCACATAAGATCAACCCAATGGGTTAATCCGTCGTTTGCTATTCATCTTACTTAATAGATGATAGCCTTTAATATAATTTCCAATTACATTGTTACTTTAATTTGATCGAATATTCTCAAAATGTTAAATCAAAGAATTAAAGCTTTTCATTTGTTGGTCAACTCCTCTATTTTTTTAATCTTTTTAACTTAATTGTCACATTATTTTAATTTGATTCATAAGTGAAACTCGTTCAATCGTCTTTAGACTAGAATTAAACAAGACGGTGGGTTAATCTATCATATGCTATTCATCTTACGTAATAGAAGATAACATTTAATATGATTTCCAATTACATTGTTACGTTAATATGATTGAATATTCTCAAAATATAGTGATATTCGTTCTCAAAATGTTAAATCAAAGAATTAAAGCTTTTCATATGTTGGTTAATTTCATCGTTTCTTAATCATTTTAACTTAATTGTACCATTATTTTAATATGATTTGATAAGTGTATAAAATACACTTATTCGAGCCTAAAAATATAGACATTAGTTCTTTTGATTAATTATATCCTAATTTGTTGTATATTTCTTTTATTAGGTGAAACTCGATAATTGGAAGCTAAATTAAAAAAAAGAAGTGAAAAATGATGAAATCAAAAGTTTGGGGACTAAATTGCAACTTTTAATAGTGGATTATGAACACTAAACGATCATTGAAGATGCTACGGGTTCAACAAGATGCAATTAAAAGTTAAAGGATCAAAATTGCAAGAGAAAAATGACTTAAAAGACTCAAGAATTTAATTTTAGGAACAAATTGCACATCTACAAAACCCTTATGAAAAATCTTTACAGAGAACTAGCTCCTAGGCGCTAACACACAGCGCCTAGGTGCCATTGGCAATTTTTTTTTTTTTTTTATATATATAGAAAACAGGCACCTAGCCACCATGTCCAAGCGCCTAGGTTCTACTAAAACCTTTTTGATAGAATTCTTCTCCAATTGCAATTTTGACGTATATTGCAAGGAATCCCTCATACATTATATTTTCACTCCCAAAAATTCACTCCAGATTTTCACTGTATCAAATCCCGAAAATTCTCCCTCCCAAATTTTCGTGTATTCCTTCCATTATCTTTAAAGTGTTTCTAGATATCTATAAAGCTTTCCCTACTTTTACACTTTAAACTTTTCAAAACTATTGCAAAATCTGTATTTCTTCCCTTTCATATATGTGAAGAATTTATCTATATCTCTAACCCTATTGAATACAAGATTCCTATAGTACGATGGCCCTCCAAACGTCAGTCTCACAGACTAGAAGATGAGGAAAATGAAGAATGGGATCAATATGGGTCTCAACCATCACTTTCTTTTGAAAAAGAAGAGGGTTGGTCTATTGGAAGCACAAGGAGTGGGTCTGTTGAGGAAGAAGATGTTTGTTCTATTGGAAGGATAAGGGGTCCCATCCAAGGCATAAATGTCTCTGTAGATGGCTCAAGAGGATTATCTTAGAATGGGATAATAAGTAAGTCTGCATTTTTTTGTTGATTATTTCCTTCCTTTTCCGTAACATACAATAATTCTACGATATGTGCAAATGGAGTACAATAAGAAACCATATTGTTAATATTTTTTAGTTTCTGTAATAATGTCTGTGTTATAGGTTTTTTTAGTTTCAATGGGACTTAAATGAGTAAAACATATTTTCAACTCGGTGCTTATATTGTGTTGGCAGAAAATATTCAACGTGATTGTTGTTGATCTCAATGTAAATGTATGCTTGAAGTCAACCGATTTTTTATAAAAATAAGTGTGATATTTAGGCAGTCAACTGATCAAGATGGTGTAAAATTATCTTAAAAGGACAACATTAAGTCATCTGGTTACCTTCATTTTCTGCAATTCTGTACTATGAGTGCAGTATTTCTGCAACATTAAGTCGTCTGGTTCAAGCATATCACAAGCTCTGTAATTTGTTCACTTTGATCCTTCTTTTCTTTTCAATGCAGGTTTATTACATTATCCGCATCACGTGACATTAGTTCTACGATGAAGGCTTATCTTGGATGGCCTTACTCAACCTTTCGTGTAGTACTAGAGGCAACAAGAATGCTCTTCTGGAAATAATTTGAGATATTTTTTTACCATTCATTGTACTAGTTGTGTTGTAAAATCTGTTAATGCATCATAGTTATCATATCCTATCCCTTTTGAAGCATCAAAAGTTTCAAGAGCACTAATTAGTTCTCTCCTTTAGGTATATATTGGATAGCAAATGAAATTTCTTGGAATTTTTGTGTGTTTATGTTGTGAAAATTGGGCAGATTTCAAAATATACTTAATATCGTGATGATATGAGGAGTTGTATTTATTTTTGTGTTTTGCTTGTGAATAAGTTTCACCTAGAAATTCGAGTGGTAGTGGAGTACATTGTACAATTACTTGTTATCCTATCCGGCCCCTTTTGAAGCATCGTTACTTTAAGCAACATTGTTTTAGTTGGATTCTGATGTGGAGTTGGTGGAAGTTGAGACTTATAGATAATGACAATACTAACATGGTGTGTTTAGTTTTTCCTCTCTCTAGCCCATGTATCTTACTGTTAAATTATTGATCTAGAATTTGTTTTCACGTTATGGGGGTTTTAAATTGTTCCAATGGCAGTTTGTTTACCCAGAAGTTTATTTAAAAGATAAACGTCTTTGATTTTTATCTACTCACTTTTAGTGATTATCCACAATAGATGTACACTTACGCAACTAAAAAGAGACTCAGATAAATCACATGCACAAAAAGATTTTTATATATGTTGTCAAATGCAAGTCTGTCAAGTTTCGCTGAACTAGTAAAATCTAATGAACATTTTATAATAAAGCTAAACTAAATGCAAAACAAATATTTGCTCCTTCATGTGACAAGTTATAAAAAAATTTACATTTCTGTGTTTCTTATCCCTGATTTATTTCTCATGTAATTCTTGTTATTAGAATAAACACACTTAGGAGGTAGAAAACCAAGAGGAGGTGAAGACAGTATGGTTAGCTGCCTCGATGGTTTGACTTAGCTAGGGACATATTTTGTGAGGCTAGAGAAGACGCAAAAAAGACAAGTGGTTTTAAAGATGTAGCTGATTGGAAGGGACATAGACCACATTGGTTAAGCCCTGAGCATTAGAACGAGCTTGAAAAAAATGGAACAATGATGAATGGAAGAAGAAGTCCAAATCTAGACATGATAATCTACTATGATATATTTGTTGTTGGTTTATAGTGCAAAAAATTAGGTCAACGACCACATGCTTCAGAGTTGTTCAAACATGTAAATAAGCGAAACAAGGGACAAGGAGAATATGTTGATAATAAATCGCGACTTGTTTGTGTAAGTATATATAAAGTAAATGTATTACATGTTTCATATAGCATAGATTATGAAATATTTGTTTTCTGTACGAAAAGTAAAAGCTTTCTATGGAGGTAAAGCATGGTTCAGAGCTATTATCACAACTTGATATTGATATTGAATTGCGGTGTAAAGCAACCCAAGGCCCAAGTACAGGCGGATGTTTGTATGATCTTGGTAATTTCCTATCAGCTTTAACTTACATCTTCTAGATCTAAGTTTGTTCCATCAATGGAGTATGATGATGGAGATGTTATTTTAAAAGAGAAATTTCACAATGCTTGCTAGAAGATTGATGAGCCAACAAAGGAAAAAGATTATATGTGTCGAGAGATAGAAGAGGTGAGGCGGAAGCGTATAGAGTTCGAAAAAAAATGGAAAAAAAGAGGCATGAAGACGAGAGGGTATAGAGTTCAAAAAAATGATCACGAGAAAGATCAATGCTTCATGCAGGCTCCTTAATCTCATTGTTAAACTCTCACAATGATCTTCAAATGTTGGCCTCGATAATGTCCATAGTAGTTGGCCTTTCAACTATATTTTTGTTATTTGGTTATATGTTCCAAGTAATACAATTTGATGCATGCTAAGAAGGTTTTTGTTAATTATTGTAAATTATTTTGTAGTTTGATTCTATGAAATGAAGAATTGAAATCAAATTGCTTGTAATTCTGTATCATTTTGTGTATATTTTAAATCCACGAGAGTAATAAATTAATCTAACAATTTAATTTATTTTCTTTAAAATTTTAAGCAAATTTGCATCGAATTTATTTTTCGTAGGAAATTTTCATCAGATATTATGGAATACGATGGTATATTACCAACAAAAATTTTCGAAGGAAATATTGTAGGTAAATCACCAACGGAAATAGAATTAAAATATCCATTTGAATTTACCAACAAAAATAGAAATGAAATAAATCCATCGATAGTTTCCTTCGAACTAAGACGTCACTAGACTTGATGCTAATAACATCCATTCCAATCCGTTGATGTTTTCGACGGATATGTATCTGAAGGTAAGTTCATCGATAATCACCGACCCATCAGAAAAATTACCGGCGCGACTTTCACCGATGGAATATGTCAATAGGAAATTTATATCGGTAAGTAGGTTTACCAACGGAAGAATGGCATTTAGCAATAGAAATTTCCATTGCTGAAGCCGGATTTTCTAGTAGTGTCTTGACTTGCAGATTGAGCTAAAAGCCAACTAAATTCTTAATCATCATTCAAATTACGTAGAAAAGTAATCATATGGAAAGGTGACGTTTATTTTTTCACTTGAAGTGAAAAGACGATAATATTTGTCCTCGCTCGGATAATGAATAATTTATTGATTCTGAATTACCATATCTTAGTACAACAGATGTGTTATTATATTTTGATAAGTTCACGATTCGGGACTAGTTTATTATGATGATGCATTAGATTATTTGATGTGCATAAAACTCATCAACAAGTTTATCTATTTACATGTCTATATTGTAGCAGATATATTGACAGAGGCATTATCAAGTGATATTATCATTAGGTCAGGCATGGTTTTAGGCCCAACTAGAAATCCAAATCGACTTGGTCGATTTCGATAGATTTCAATCCAAATCGACTCAATTTGGCTGTTGAAACTGAATTGAACCAAATGAAATAGATTTAGGTTGGTTTGGTTTGGTTTGGTTTGGTTAGTAAATTTAGACATTGGCTCTAGTTAGAAAAATTTGCTGCCTATTTTGGGTTAAAATATTTGCTTGTGTACTCTATATTAATAAAAATATATAATGTAAATAATAAAGGATCGATTTCTCCAAAGTCATGCTACATATTCAATACTTTACCAACAAACAATTACATCAAAATGAATGTTAGCAGGTGTTTGATGCACATTATTGAGGGAAAAATGTATTTTAAATAGTGATATGATGGAAAATATGCGGTTAAAAAATAAGAAAAAATTTTGGATGTCATGGAAAATATTATTTTATTGAAGAATGTGGGGTTGAAAATGAGTTTTGAAATAATGTGGATCAAATATGGGCTAAGTCTACAATCTGAATTTTGAGTTTATATATAAGTTTGTTTTCTTATTAATTTATTTTTTAAGTTCAAAAATTAATAATCTGAATTTTAAAATTAGAAAAAAGATATATCAATGGGTTGGGTTCGATTAATTGGTCAGTAAAGTTTTAACGAGATATAGTCTTTGTGTAATGAATGCCCATAAACGACAAGACATTTACCCTCAACATAGTTAACTCTATGGTTTTACTCTTGCATGTTACATTTTATTTAGGAAACTCTAGAAAAGGGCAACTTCACAAGACAATCATGCTCTCCAGTCAACCATGGATGGTGAATATCTTATATGAAGATGGTATTGCTTGGAGACTATAACAAGAAAATAACATGGAACATTGAAATTGTGTCAAAAAGGTTTTTAGGGAGGTAGATACACTATAGACATTGATACAGAAGATTTGGGCAGCTCCATATAAGGATTTTCGTTGATTGAAATTGTTGACCCCAGAAAATGAGCCAACAATTTCATTGATTGAAATTGTTGGCCCACTCTCGCCACGTGAAACCAATTCCAACGCGTTTCTACAGGAGAAACGGTGAGAAAGGAGGCAGATTTGGACGCGAGAAGTGCTTCACGGCGAGAGTCAAAGATGTTCGAGCTTCAGGGGGTAAAACAAAAGACGATCACGCTATCAATGATCACCAAGCAAGGATCCAAACAAATAAGCAATGAGATCACTAGAATATGTGGAAGGATAGAAAACAAGAGAATATTGTAAATTATAAAATCACCTACTTATGTAATTCTTCTACCAAGCGTATGATGAAGTATCGAAATACAAATGTGTGTAAGATTATTTGTCAATATTCTTTCTTAATTTCACACTTAAGAGTTCAACTCTAATTTTTCCTAACAAAGAGGGTCTATTTATACTGCCTTGGCCGACGTAGTGTTTGTTGGATCAGAACCATGTGGCCTCATCTCCTTAGTTGAGGCTTCACATCAATGTATATTCATACAATTAATACATTGATAAGGGGTCAACCGCCTTACACAGTAGGCTGACACCCTGACATCTACTATTACAACTGTTACATCAATCAGTTCTAAAAGATACTCAATTATTTTGAAAGAGACAACATCGACTTATGAGCTTCGGATAAACTAAGACCTTCGGAGTTGGTCTTCTGAATGAGGGGCTTCAGCTCCTTTCTTCGCCTCTTTAGGCAATGCCTCAGCCCAAGTATGGTGCTTTGCTAATTAAGGCAACTTCTCGGTATTTGTATAATTTTTGTGCATCTTGATCACTTGGTTTTTTGTTGACTTTTCTGTTGACTTTATGTCCATGTGGATTGCTACGTGGAACATTGTCTTAGAGCCTCGGAGACGAGGCTTAACAATAGTTCCCCAAGTCTGGGCATGTTTATTTATGTAATGCATGGACTTTGGAGGTAGATACAATTTCGTTAGTGGGTGACTTACTGCTACAATCTCCAATGTACATGACTTGTGCAGACCTCCTGATAGTGCTATCTTGAATCCGTATACTTGGGAACATCTCACTTTCTGGAACAGTGTTGAAGAAGGATCAGCAGAGCAGAGGAATTCTGAAGTGCTCTCTCAAGGCTGAAGTTCTTTTGCCCGAAGTGCCCTTGTAAGGCTGGCTTCATCCGAATGGACGATGAGGATTGTGTTTGACCCTCCTAACCTCAGTATTGATAATTACGAGAAGCTTGACTTTTAGCACGATTGAGGAACACGAAGCGTCCTTAGTTATTGCGCCCAAATGAGTTGCTGTCGTGGTACGTTTTCAAGAAAAGACAGTCGAAGCGGTTCAACTTCCTATGCACACAACCATCGTTGTTTTTAATGTGCAACGAGGCTGTCTCCCATGTGCTTCGCGAACTTCAGGCACACGAGGGCGCGTGGAGTAGACGCTTTGATCTGAACCGCAGAAGATGAAGCAACAGACGTGATGAGTGGCTCAGATTTAATCTTCAAACGAACGGTCAGATGACCCGGATCGATCTAACGGTTGGGATTAAGAGGACATGCCTATAAAACGCTTCAATCTTTAACAATGAATTATTAAAAGTTCAACGAATAAATTTTTATGCACGAGAAAATTATTTCATAAAATTATTTGCAAAATATTTTTCAAAAGGTAAGTATTTCAATTTGATATTCAAACTTATTAAAATTCACTTACCTTGAAAAATAAAGTGAAAAACGTCCTTCAAAAGCTTAGATTTTTCAAATCAATTTGATATTTCATTTATATTTATTATGTCATTGATCTGCTTGTTTTTATTTGCTTACGATTATTAATTGATCTACATATTCTTAACTTGGTTGATTTAAGTCTATTTTTTGAAAAATTAAAATTAAAATCCAATTCACTCCCCATTGGTTAGTTATTATTGGGCTATCAATGCTGAGATGAGAAAAAGTGATCATATTGTGTACATGATCCACCTTTATGAGATATCAAGATGAGAATACAACAAGTAATTAAAATGGATTTTGCTATCCATTAGACCTGTTTTATAGCCACATCGAGTTCTTGATTCGGATTGCCTAGAAGAATAAATATAAGGAAAACTCAGGTTAGGTATTGAGGAATATTTGATTTGTATGGCATATATAATTTGTAAAACACCGTAACACGTATTTTATACCACCCGTGCTTTAATGACTAATGAGAAATGAAAGAATAGATCTCTACTTCTTCATTGTGTGAGTCTCAGAGGCACATATGACCTTTCTTATATACCCTTATAACTTTTGACCGTTACCCAAACTTTATTTTGGTATTGATACTTTAGCAAGTTGCCAATAAATATGATTCATTCATTGTACCAGAACATGTCTTGGAAAATAGTTGACTTGAAATTAATGGATACAAGTAGGAAAGGAAGACCGTCTTATCTAATAACTTAGCTTGTATTATTCACCGATTGGACAATTGTATTAACCCTTTTAGGTTTTGTAACACAATTGTGAATATAATATAGATAAGAAAGTTGAGTATGTTCGATTTATTGAGGGGTCAGAAATACTCAAAATGGTGTTACAAAATATGTCAGGGTATAACGAGAAATATAATTCTTCTTGTAGAGCTTCTATATATTTCTGACGGGTGTATGGTGTTTGAGCTCTTAAATTAACTTGTCGCACGATCTATTTACCTATATGAGCTTGAAGATGTTGAGATAAATATAATTAATGTTATATTATAATCAGGTCAAGCCCATCATATGTGAGTGAAAGATATTGGTTAAAACGGGTCGCTCATGTGGGTTGACTTGACCTAGTTTGCATTGAATGATTTTTGGAGGGAAGAGTTTAATTTTAAGTTTGAAATTTAACCTCCCATCACCCACAACCTCCATAAAAACCACTTTTGCTTCTTACGAATCTAGTGTTAGCATTCTTTAAAATCTCGAGTTTTTTTTTCTCCAAGTTTTCTCAATAGCGTTATGCTTTTCTTCCTGGTTTTTAACTTCTCTTTTCCTTTTTTCTCGCCTTTCCTGGTGTTTTTACAACCTTTTTTTGGTGTTTCATTATTCACCATCCCTAGAGGTGGTAATGGGACAGGCCGAGCTATACACACGAGCTCGATTCGTGCTCGGCTCGTTACTTGCGGGTCGAGCTCGGGCCTTGAGCTTGTGGGTCGAGCCTGACTTTGGCTTACGAGCTCGTAATTTTTTTTAAGATAAACCTTCGATTTTGGACGAGCCCATGTGCCAGCTCGTGGGCGAGCTCGTTGGCTCACCCACGACCCGCTCGCCCGGCTCGCATAGCGGGCCAGCCTACTCGGCTCGGGCTCGTCATTTGAGGAGCCCGACGAGCCCGAACCGCCCACGAGCCGAGTAGTCGAGCCGCTCGGCCCGTTTGTCACCACTAACCATCCCCTTCAACTCGTAAGTATTTGTTATTTTATCTTTTCTTTTTAAAAGATTTTAATCAGTAGCATCCTCTACTTCTAGGGACGACTAGGATTGGAGTGAACTAGCTGGTGAGATGGGGGTACAAATTACCAACACAACCAACCTAGTTAGAGCAGTTCAAGTGGGGCGTAGTGTTGCTGCTCTTGGGGAGGGTAGGAGAGACACTGGTATAGCCTGGGGGTAGCCAAAATCCCTTCTTCTGTAGATATGGTCCCATTTAGTAAATCTTAGGAAAAATACAGGATCCCCTACGACATAGAACTTCTCTCCCCTACTCCTGATGAGCGAGCCTGCTATCCTAGGCCCTGCTATGTTGCCATCAATGAGTTTCTTTTGAAAGCTGGGCTTCGCCTATCTATTCACCCTTTTTTTCGGGCTGTCCTTAGGTTGTACAGGATGGCCGACACCCAGCTCGTCCCTAATGCCTGGGCCCAGTTGGTGGGGACATACTTCCTTTGGAAGGAGACATCCCTGGGCGAGGACATGCCTCATCACGTTTTTCGGTCAATTTTTTAGCCTCGTGTCTTAGGCAAAGGGGATTCTTGGGGGTGTTACTCTTTGTGTCTGTGGGGGTCACACTCCCCCTTTATTTTGGGCCTACCTTCCTCCATTAAAGGATGGAAGTGAACGTGGTTTTAGGTCCGGGGAGGTGGCAAGAGTGTGAGGGGGATACCGTCCCCCACGTCAAAGTCCCAACTTCTTACTCAGAAGCCAGTGAGTGTCGTTATTGTTTTTTTTTTCTTTTCTTTGACCGATTGGGTCTGATACTTAACATTTCTTTGTTGTCTTCCAGGGTTGGTTGAGCGCTTCGACCTCACTGAGAGTAATTTGGACACTCTTACTGGTATATACCGCTGATCCTCTTCCTCGCGAGACTTCGACCGATTGATCGTTTCAAGGAGATTTTTTGAGGAGTTCTGCTTAATGGCCAGGAGGGGATAACTTTTTTTCCTTTGCTTTTTTTTTTTTTTTTATCTTTGCTTTTACCTCATTGTCTTTTATTTACTTGTATCTGACCCTGCATTTTGCCTTGTAGAAAATTTTGAAAAATGAAGGCATCCCACCACGAAAATGGCCACAATTCTTGCTGCCATTCTACATCAGGTCATAAGGGCAAGAATCCTTCATCTGCTGGAGCAAAGCAGGTGGAGGACAAAATTGAGAGGGTCAACAAGTGTCAGGAGGAAGGATGTGACTACCCGAATCCTTAACGATTCAAGTGTCACCGAATCATAAACTAAAGCAAATTTAAAGGATACTCAGCACAATTATATAAATTATTTAAGCACCTACTAAAATTCAAATGATGTAATGAGTTTAATACGTTACTTGAAATGATGAATATCTTAAATTATTTAAAATTAAATAAAATAATAATAGTTTGACAACGTCAAAATTTTATTATTGAATCTTTTGCCACCATAAGCCATCTCCGTGCCGGCTGCCTCGAATCGTCAATTTTCTAAAAGTAGGGACATAATAGAGTGACAATAATTCTCAAGAAGCGTGCGTGGATAATGAATTTATATGTGTATTTCTATGGAAAATTCATAGTTTACATAGGGAAACATGAAAATTAGACCAAACTTAGGTGGTGCTAAATTCTCGTGCGTAGCGCTACTAAACTCCGATCCAATCATAAACATACGTAACATGGATCAAAACATAACATAGCCGTAGAAATATTACATAGGTAAACGTTAGCCACCATAAACATAAAGCACAACTTACCTCTTCACCGAAGAATTCAAAATGATAAAAGGAGTTATTGTTGGAAATAGATCCTTGAGCCACGCGTGGGGTTGATTATTCACGTGTGATTGTATATTGAACAAACATAAAAATGACGAGAGAAGGAGAAGTGGAGAGACAAAGTTATAGAGGTAGAGAGGGAAAGTGTGTAAATGATTGTTGAGGGTAGCTTAGTGTTAGGTTTGTCTCCTATTTATAGGGTAAATTCTTGACTATGTGTAGAAAAGTGAAAGGAAATAGCAAGATGTTAGGGATGGTAAATGCATAAATCACCTATTGTCATTAAAATGGTCAAATTCATACATTTAATCATGTCGTCAAATCAGTTAACTTGGCTTAAAACGTGGTGTGAATATTGCATGTGGTCAATGAATCATCCTTAATCAAGACTAATTAGCATACTTATATATATTTTAAGCATGATTTAATCTAACTTCCAAAATAACTTTCCACTTAGGTCCTCAAACTATTGGTGAATAATCAATAAGGTCATTAAACTTTAATAATAGCGTACTTAAGTCCTAAATTTAAATCTAACAACTAGTAGTAAAAATTTAGGATGTTACAATCTGCCGCCCTTAAAATAAATTTCGTTCTCGAAATTTACCTTGGAATTCCTCGAAGAATTGTGGGTACTTGTCTCGCATTTCCACTTCTCACTCCCAAGTAGCTTCTTCAATTGAGTGATTATGCCATCGCATTTTTACTAAAGGAATCACCTTGTTTCAAAGTACTTGAAATTTTTGATTGATAATTTCGACTGGTACTTCTTCATAACTCAAACTGCGTTGTAACTCAATTGATTGGTGATTTACTACATGACTCGGATCAGGGACGTACTTTTTTAGCATGGACACGTGAAATACATCTTGTAATACTGAGAGTTCAGGGGGTAAGGCCAATTGATAGGCTACACTTCCAACTTGCCTCAAGATTTCGAATGGGCCAATGAATCTTGGTTACAACTTTTCCCTCGTACCAAAACGTAATACTCCCTTCATAGGCGCCACTTTGAGAAATACTTTGTCACCTTTAAGAAATTCCAAGTCCTTTATCCTCTTATCTACATAGCTTTTCTATCTGTTTTGGGCCATTTTAATACTGTTACGAATCTTCTTGATAGCTTGTACAGTCTGTTCAATAATTTCTGGACCCAAAATCTTATGCTCACCAACCTCGTTCCAATGAAACGATGATCTGCATTTCCTCCCATACAATGCTTCATAGGGTGCCATGTTGATAGAGGTGTGATAACTGTTGTAAGCAAACTCAATTAAAGGTAGATGATCTCCCATTGTCCACTAAACTCTAAAACACATGTTCGAAGCATATCCTCTAATGTTTGAATCATCTGCTCAGATTGATCATATGTTTGAGGATGGAAAGTTGTACTAAAGTTCAATTTAGTTCCCATAGCACGATGTAAACTCTTCCAAAAGTTCGACATCCACCTTGGGTCTCTGTTCGATATAATTGAAACTGGTACACCGTGCAACTTCACCACCTCCTTAACATACAACTGTGCAAATTGGTCCATAGAAAAGGTCATGAGGACCGGTAAGAAACGAACAAACTTGGTTAATCAGTCAACGATAACCCAAATGGCCTCCTGACCTTTTACTGATTTCGACAAACCTACAACAAAGTCCATCATCACATGTTCCCATTTCCATTCTAGAACATCTAATGGCTGTAGTAATCCTGATGGTTGTTGGTGTTCGGCCTTCACTTGTTGGCATATCAAACACCTTTCAACATACAGGCTATGTCCTTCTTCATTCATTTCCATCAAACCACCGCTTTTAGATCCCGGTACATTTTGGTACTTCCTGGATGCACTGAATATGAAGCAAAGTGAACCTCCTCCAATATTTCCTTTTTCAACACCTCGAAGTCTAATACACATAGCTTTCCCTGATGGTACAATGCCTTATCGTCATGTAACGCCCCAAACTTAAGCTTCGAGTGTCACGT
>CAIGRT010153211.1:0-11680 GCA_903798405.1 Fraxinus platypoda | reverse complement strand
AATTCAATTAATTCTCTCCCTTTGACAGTTTATTAACCATACCACCAGTTTGCTAAAACTATACGTCTGCATTAGTCTACAGAGAGTACTTCCGTTTTTTTTTTTTTGGTTCGTTGTCTTGCAATCGAAGTGCTGCTTCTGCAAGTGCCTGATCGTTGTATCTTGGGAGACGCCTTACAACATACCGTAAGCACCGTGTGATGGGGTAAAAACGTCTTAAGGACAGAGAGCCTAGTTTTCGCCTCGATCATCCTTATTCCGAATTTTGATCTTGTTTATGCATTTTATTCTTACTGTTTTGCAATCTATTTTGCAAGTCATCTTCTGGAAACTTTATTGTATGCAACCGAAGTAACTAACAAAGATTATACAATATTGTACTCTCAACCACATAATTCCAATCAGAATTATCTTGTCCTGCGGGTACACACTCATACACAGTACTTTCCCATTTTTCACTTGAAATTGTGTGCGGCAAAGCCAAAAAATGTCAGCAGTTGGTGCCTCCTCTTCCTGTTCTGCTGCCTTCACCAGAAACCCGTCTGCCAAATCGAATTCAAACTTACTGACTCAATTCCTGGTATGTTTTTTTGCTGGGTTCTGTGTCTTTTAATTTCTTGTTATTGATATAAGAAAATTATGCGGGTTTTGTGTTTGATGAAAGTCTTGAATGAAATCAGAAAACCAGTTTCCAGGGGCTTTCAGTTCAAGATGCCAAAAAGGCTACATTCAATTCTTTAGTTTGTGAGAGCAAGATAAGTGGTGTAAGTGTGAGGAAAAGGGGGCTTGAGATTACAGCCAAAACTGCTGCTGCAAAGAACATTGAGGTTGAAGTTGACAAGCCATTGGGCCTGACTTTGGGGCAAAAATCAGGTGGTGGAGTGATAATCACTGTGAGTAATTTCTTATTCTATTTCCACATTTAGATACACATAAGTTCATGAATTTAAGTTTGGTGAGGACAAGGGGGCTTGAGATTACAGCCAGTTTCCGACCCTAGGGAAATACATTCAAAAGATTTGGACTGGGAAAATTCCGAATCCAAGCTAAAGAATGATTTTTTCGAAAACTTGAGAAGTATTGAAACACAAATTTAACATACATAAATGTATACTTTCAGCGGGAGTGCCCCCATGTGTTCATGTCATGCTCGCTTTGAAAGTCACACGTGGTTAAGCCCATATCCATACTTTTAGATCATTTATAATAAGAATATTTTGATTCAGGGTGTGGAAAATGGCGGGAATGCTGCAAAAGCAGGACTCAAAGTTGGGGACCAGCCACCAGGTGCTCTACACCAGCAGCTTCTTTGGGGACGAACTTTGGCCTGCTGAGAAGCTCGGATTCACAAAAACTGCCATTCAGGCAAAGCCTGATTCTGTCTACTTTGTTGTAAGCGGGTTAATTTCGTGTCTTTACTATTCCCCTATGGTGTGTGCATTATTCCAATGCAGTACTGTGTTTCATTTTCATCCTCTTCTACCAGCTTAACTATCCTTGTCTTTCCTTCTTGTCTAAGATGTTAGAACACTTATTTACTGATTCCACAATGTTAAAGATTAGTCCTTTATATTAATTCAATAGACGATAAGAGGCTGCATTAATCATTAATATTAATTTTAACTTTATTGATATTACAAGTGCAAGCCTTGGATTTCAGAAAGGCACTATAAAAGTCTGTCATGATACAAAAACATCAATATTTTTCTCTCTCTTCATGTTATTGTTATTTTTTTTAATATTCCCATTTCCTTTTTGCTCTCTTCTTTTTCATCATTTCCTTTTTCTACCAAAAAGAAATCAATTTGGTTGCTTGTTTAATTTAATGACTTTCTAAAGGTTTGGACNTATTGATGTGATAGAAAATATTATTTTATTGAAGAATGTGTGGTTGAAAATGAGAATTGATTTATTGTTGAAAATGAGAATTGATACCAAACATAGCCTTAATGACTTTCTAAAGGTTTGGACATATTGATAATATTAAACATTATTCTCTTTTTCATCAAAGAGTATTGAAATATTATAATTTTTTTTTTTAATTTTGGTTATTTATTTATCTAACTGAGATGACTTATGTTTTTTATATTCTTTTAAAAAGTACTTTTATTGACATGAAAAATATAATTTTGTTACTATATGTTCTGAATAATCTGGCCATGCAAGTAGTGGGTTATAATTGTATTACATTGTAGTGCATAAATAAATAATTCAATTGAACAAGGATGTGCACCAAGTTATGTAGACATATAACTTTATATACAAGATTTTTTTTTTTCTAAAATAAGTCTGTAAATGTCAAATGATTGTATTATAGTTTACAATTTTATTTTATTTTTAAATGAAAGAAAGTCTGTAGAAATCTATGAATAACTTCCATTAATTCTTTAGAAATCTATAAAAGTCAATAAATGTTCACGAATTCCATAAAAGTCCAATCTACAAAATTCTACATTGAACACACATTCCTAAGATTATTTATACAACTCTAAGCTGCTAATTTTGAAAGTGCAATTCCAAATTATTTCCTTATCCAACGATCTTTAGAGAAAGTTGAAAGAAATCTTCAGGAATACAGACTCACAGCTATTCCTTTATCATTCCTTCAAATATATTGTATGTATTAAATGGCATTTCAATGTGTGTGATTGATTTTGAAAATTTTGATCTTTAGTTACTCCCTCCATCAATGTGTATTGCTTTTGTTTGAGTGTTTCTTGGTCAGCTTTCTGAGAAAATAATTTATATATTCTCGTTTAAAAAGTACAATTTTGCATATTTCTTTGTCATTTATATTTGAGGTGTTTTCTCAGAGCGATGTTGAAAAGGCCAGAATGAAATGTAAGAATGAGGATGTTACACCTGTGCAATTCTTTAGACAATTGTCCTGATAGCTTTGTCACTTTGAGGAATCCCTTGGAACTTCAAATTGGTCAGCATAGAGTATGCACATGGGGAAACATGGGGAGGTTAAAAAGAGCATGACCAAAAGTTCAAGATATACATATCTTCAAAAATTTCAAATTTTTCCCTGTTTACTTGTGAATATACATAGACACTTCCCTTATTTTATTAACAGCTTATCCTTTTTTTGGGATTGCATTTGAAGCCATTAAAAGTTACAGTGCTGTCTATTTGCTCTTAACCGAATAAACACTGAAATATGTTTGTTGGCTCTATTTATTTTTTAACAGGAGGATAATTATCTTTGAAAATTTACACTTGGAAGCTATGTTCAGTCTTTCTATGTGAATAGAATAATGCTATGTGTACACCCAATGGTGTACACAATGCATTGCCCACACATATTTTATTGTGTGCGGGCCCCCCTCCATGTGAGGAGGGTGTAATGCATTGTGTACACCATTGTGTACACATAGCATGGCCCATGTGAATATTGGTATGAGGATTTGCAATGTTTCCTTTCCTGCTGGATGATCAAAGCTATATATATGAGGGGCTTTGATCATAGAGGGATGCATCTGTTAAAAGTAGCTATAAAATTCAGTATCACGCCACCTTTATGCTGCTTCAACAATACTCATATGGAGTAATAAGGCATATAAAATTGACCACGCTTTATGCCTGATTCAAATTATTTTTCCATACAGAGGTGCAGAGGTTGATGTCAAAAGACTACCAAAACGTCCAGCTCCTCCACACTTTGGTCGGAAATTAACCGAGTCTCAAAAGGCGAGGCTCACTTTGGCATCGTAAGCTTTTTCATACATGTATTTTCTGTTTATCACAATAAGTAAACTGGTTCAAACGTCTTTCAGGCTCGAGCAACTCATATATGCATTGATTGTGGATTCATATATACCTTGCAAAAATCTTTTGATGAGCAAGCAAGCTTTCTCCTCTCCTCTCTTCGATATTTTATCTTAGTAACAAGTACCTTATATGATGCTTACATATAGATCACGGTCAGAATCGTATACACGAGCAATCAATTAATCTCTAATAAAATTCTTGTTGGACTTAATCTTATGACGCAGCCGGAAGATTACACCTGTCCACAGTGTAGAGCACCGAAGAAGGGGTTTGCACGATGTGACGTTAACACGGGAAAGGCTATCGGCGGAGGACTGCCTCATATTGGAGTCATCATTGGGCTTGTAGCAGGTATTGGTGGAGTTGGAGCATTGTTAGTTTATGGGCTGCAGTGATAACTTTGAATTTTGCTACAATTTTTTTCCCTAACAAATGTATTATTTCAAAAGAGATGAAAGGCGGATAATTTTAATGTGCTTCAAAATTTCTGAATATGGTTTTCTTTCATTCAATAGCGTTTGTTTCACATGACGTATAATGTTCAGAGCTCTACTCATCTTCAAAAATATTTACTCCATTTGCCTGATATCGAGAGACAAAAAAGTCAACGAGCAAATTAGGATTCAACACGTGTGAAAAATGTAGAGAGATTTTTCAGTGCTAAAAAGGGAAAAAAAAAAATAAATAAAGCTCACAATAAATAAATACATGTCAAAATACGATTGTGTATTCATCTATATAAAATCTACATTATGTATTTCTATCCCTAGAGCACATCAAAGCACCACTCTCTTGTGCATACAAAGCCCAGCCAAACATACATCCTTCAAAACATCCTATGATTCTGCATTTCATATTCAATCCGTTCTAAAGGGTTTCAACCCGAAACAAATACAAAGATGGAGCTTTTCTTCGATGGAGCTTTTGAAGAGAAGTACGGTTTGATTTGGGGGTCATATGATTATTACTCTCTAAGAATTTACATAAGGCTAATGGCGATTACCTTCTATTATTTCACAGTCGGTATCAGGACTCAGAACTTCATTACTGATGGCGCCCAGCCAACTCCTCGTGTAACCTACTGAACACCAGCTTAACGGGTATACAAGCTACGGTTGTTGGCGTGTCCTGGGTTTTCATCAGCCCTTCTGCTTCATAATTGTTGCTTCCCCCTTGTTGATCAATACTACGTTTTGATTCTGAAGCAATCGATGAAAGAGTTCTTGTCTTCTGGTTGGAAGACGGACTAATTTTTGTCGGTGAATTTCTTGGAGATCTCCTGTCCAAATGTTGGTGGTGTCCAAATGGGATTCTTTTGTATTGGTCAACAACTTCTTGAAGATCTGGTTTACTTTCACTACTCATCGCTGAGGACACATGTGGGCGTGGAACCCGAAAATTTGCTGTTCTACGAGCAGTCCTCCATACAGGTGTAAGCGCTGTATGATTCTCCGATGTTTCAGGATAAAAACGATCAGTTGCAAGAAGAAGGTTTTCTGAGGAACCACTTTCAAGAGCTTCAATTTGGATTGGGTGCCCTATTATAGCATGTCCATTTAGCTTACTCTGTAATGAAATAAGAGGGACATCTCTTCGGTAGTTGTTTGCCTGAACCTTCAAATCCACGTCCAACAACATGGTCCTTCCACCAAAATGATGCTGAGCAGCTAAAGGATCAATTGAATCATCCCAATATCCTCTCATGGATGAGCGATCATTCCAAGCCAAGCCATCTGGTAGACCTGTAGATCCATATCCAGGCATGCTAGTCCTAAAACTTCTCTCAATCAAATCAGATTTTTTACCACTACTGCTCCAATTTGACTTTCTTCCATGTATATATCCTCCAGAAACTTCTGCATCAGACCTCTTCATAAGACCACGGTTATTCCTTTTCCCTTTCAGCTGCCACCTGGACACCCCCATGCTACCTGAGAGTGGGTTGTTGTGAAAAGAACCGGGGGTGTCATCTCCAAATTCCAGTTCATCGAGGTCGTCACTGCTCATGCTTCCATGTCCTTGTTCTTCAGTTCTTCTTGGATATTTGGGTTGTAATTCTATAGACGCAGAACCATCTAGAAACCAAAACCCTTAGTTAGCACACAAAATCCCTCCTTCTTTGATTGAAGGAACACACAAACAAGATAAAGTCATAATCACCGGAACAAGCAATGGACAGGTCAATTCTCAGAGTACAGCGTCATGCATTTTGGACGAATAAGATGTTTATTCAGTTGTCCGATAATCATCATGTGTACATTCGTAGCCATGTAGTAATATTAAGCAAAAATAATCCAAGGTACAAAAGAAAAACTACAATGATAAAATTTTGGCCCACTCCAAATTCACTTAAAAGATAATACAGAAATGTAATTTCCTGGTTATCAGAACAAGAAATTAAAATGTCAGGTTGCGAGCAAGACTTGCATAGAGATGCAATGACATACATGACCAGAGAAGAACGAAAAACTGATAGCCCCACTTAAAGTGGATGACCGTGCATGGTATTCTGAAAGCATGACAGTGAGAACAAATTTAACATGCTATAGCATGAAAGGATTAACGACGCTGACTCAAAGGGAAATGCAAATAGACAAAATCTAACCAGAAAGAGCAGTCATCTCGTCATCAGAATCTGATTCCAGAGAATCGGTCTCAGAAGAATCGGTTTCAGTATCCTCTGTGGACTCAGAAGTGTGCTCTTCACCATAATCAGCAGAATGTTGGTTATAACTTTCTTCAAACTTGGAAACTGATGTTTCCATCTGAGATTCTGGAACTGGTAATTTTGCACTATTCTCCAGTACCTGAATAAGAGGGCGCTGTCTGTGCCTCTTGACAATGGATAAATCAGCCAAGCTTTCATCCAACCTTTTCGTATTGTCTGACACATTTTCTATATTGGGGTCAACTTTACAGTCTGCTGAAAAAGCATCATTAGGGAGTGCAGGAGTGCTGCAAACAACAGGAGGTTTCGGATAAACATTTGAATCTACAGCAGGAGAAAGCTTATGCACTTGCGGAGCACTCCGAAGACCAATGTCCTGCAATCCTCTCATCCGGGGTAGTATACCAGCATTATCATCATCTCCTCTCAGTTGGTTTCCTTCTCTGACTTTATCTCCATGCATATGATTTGCCACATGGTTCTCTGCAACTGTCATACCAAGCCTCTCAGAAACTTGAAGAGATCTGGAATCTATCTGATTTCCACTTCCATTTTCATAGTGACCAGAATAAGTGACATCTTCAGACTTCTTGTTCCTATCATTAGAAGCATAACCCACTTTCCCACTTTTCTCAAATAACTGCCTTTCGAGTTCAAGAGCATGGAGGATTGCATCTTCCCGACGTGCATATTTCTCTCTTTTCTTTGGAGGCATGCCCTGAGAAGCTTCAGCCCTTTCTATACACTCATCAAACTCGCCACACCGAAACGCCTTCACACGTTTAGACTTCTCCAGATTGTACCAGTCACTGGGAGTACACAGCCATAAACATTGTAACACATAAACAGCTGAGCGAAAAGAATTACAAAATAATGATTTCTTCTGGATGAGTGAATATCTACATATTAACTTAGAAATAATTAGTTATTATGAGAACCGCTGACTTGTGACTTCCATATTTTACAGAAAATAAATGAATTGCAAATGGCAGCACAATCAGCGATGACAAGTTATATATGTTCCTTACAGAAGTTATACAGAAAGATAATCAAAGAAATGGTAACACCACTACTAGACTTTGGGCCACTTTAACAATCACATTTCTAATCGTTTGAGTATTAGAATGTGTTTGGTGGATATTATTTTGAAAGAATGTATTTTGGAATAGTAGATTGATGGAGAATGTGTGGTTGAAAAAGAAGGAAAAGTTATTGATGTGATGGAAAATATTATTTTATTGAAGAATGTGTGGTTAAAAATGAGTAGCAGAATGTATTATTTTGAAAGAATGTATTTTGGAATAGTAGATTGATGGAGAATGTGTGGTTGAAAAAGAAGGAAAAGTTATTGATGTGATGGAAAATATTATTTTATTGAAGAATGTGTGGTTAAAAATAAGTAGAAGAATGAAAATGAAAATTTTAATGTATACCAAACAGAGGCTTAGATTTGTACTCAAATGGTCCTTCCATTTAGTTCATGAATGAACTTATAAGACAACGTGAGTCTACGGGCATTTAACATCTCAACTACAGACGTGAAATTTTAAGGGATTAAATCATTGAAACATGGAGAACAACAAGTTTCAAGACCTAAAAACTCTGTAAATGAAGAGAGAATTTCCCCAAATACCACTTATTCTGCTCAGAGGTTTTCTTGTCTTCTATCTTTGAATTATATCTATGACCTCCACTTCTACAGTTCTACACACTCAATTAAGGCCTTTGCTATCTAGCAAAGGCCATTTTCCAGTGAATAGATTCCTCGTCCGTTCTAGTAAGTTTTTTTATTTCAATATTCATTTTCATTATCATTACAGTAGTCACTTTGTTATTCGATAATAATAATAACCTAAAGGAAGATGCAAATACAAAAGGTTTCAAGCTCTCCCTACAAGGCCTAATCTATGAGCAAGAAAAACAAGCTTCATGCATAAGAACACTGGTTATGGCAGCTGTAAAGATGGTCACATAGACTGCATCTTTCAACCATAAAATTAAAAAACAAAGTACTATTTCCCCACAAATTTTGGGTCAGCTACATAATTACTTTTTCGTAGCTCCATTCAGTCCATCACTAAATCTACTAGAATATACAAAGCAAGATGATCCTTGGCAACCACACTAGATCATTTAGTTTTGGCGTGCTCTAACTTGTTCCAAGGGTGAAACATATTTCTTCTACATCTTTCCACTCATTAATTTTGCTTTTGTTTTCCAAATCACCATGCTATTGTTGCACATTATCCTTAATCATGCAATTTTTGCATATTATTCAATGTACCCCTGATGTGCGTGTATCTGTGTGGCTTAAGATCATGTCCCTAGTCCTACACCATTACAATATCACCTGATATCCAGTCTTGAAAAACTTTATAATCAACTACAGGCTTCATGTTTGGACTAAAGATATGCTGTTATCACTCCAACAAAGTGACTAAAGTGGGATAAAAAAGAAGCAAAACACAACATGAATCAGCAAAAACCCTAATTGGCTAATTCAGTTGCTAAGGCTTGAAAATCATCATTCAAATGTACGGAGAAGAATGCACCTCACACAAACATACCTAAAACCAAAGTGAGAGCACGAGTGGAGTGGGAGTGGGAGTGCAAGACCGAGACAAGAGCAGCAGTTTTTGAAGAAAGCGCCCAAAATAAAAATGTTACTTATTTTTAAATGAAAATAAATTCAACAAATATAATAGTTTATCCATATTCTTTACGTGTAGTATGACAGCTTAGTGGTTCTGTAAGTTCGTCATAATTCAGTTCGTGCTAAGGTAGAGGAGTCCATGCTCCTTGGAAGCTTCACCTTAAATCTTTAACTGAAACAGAAGGAAGCCCAGGCCTCATATACATGTGTGGCAGAGAAAGGAAAATACCTTCCAAATGATCCCAAAAAAAAGTGTGGAGAAGTATCACCTCAAGGTTCACACCGTGAAAACTACATGAGGATCATGGACATCTTATAAACTAAGAAGTTGTCTGGTAAGGATTTTTAGCACAAATTGGTCCGTTGAGCCGCAACTATTGACCTTGTTGTGAGATGTGGGCCCCGCCAATTTGACAAAAACGGTACAAAAATGACTTAAAAGGTGAAAAAAAAATTATACCAAACAGGCTCTAAAGCAATTTGTAAATTGGTCAGATCAAAATAAGAATCCAACACCTGAATTCTTTCCAAGAATTCCAAATTATGCTTAACACTTAACATTTTAAATTTTAAGGTCTTTCATTCGATAAAAATTTCCCTTAATAGTTACACAAGTTTCGAAATTGTGGATAAGGGATACTAACAGGAGAGGAGAATTAATCAGTCAAAGATGATAAGCAAGCAGATAAGTAACATATATATGTCCAGGTAGTATCAGAAAATTACAAACAAACAAACTCATTTATCAAAGGTTATTCCTAATCTACAAACAGCAAAATAATGTGCTGCTGAAGCATGGCTGGTGTTACAATAAATATCAAATCATCTAAGTGAAATTTCAGTAATTTTGGTTCCCTTGTCTTGTGCGTGAAAATCCAATTCAGGCCAACAATTAGCAATGACGAAAGAAATATAATTCATCATTCTAAATCCAACAATAACCACGTGCAGCCGGAAAAATCACAGCTATACCACAACAAATGTAGTAGAAAAATGTCAACCAAAAAGCAATTTTGAGTTCATGTGCAGACTTACACACTTGCATCTTCCCTTCCAAGAAGCTTAACCGGAGTTCCGGATCGTGGAGACGTTATATGGGATGCCGAGAGCTCTTCAGTCCCTATTATCTTTCCTGGCCACCAAGACCCATTTCGCCTCCGGACCCACACTATACTCCCCACGCTGCAATCCACTCCTCCAGTTTCCGAACTCCCCATCTCTCTCTGTCTCTGTCCCTTTCACTCTTTATTTATATGCGATACAATGTATATATGTAATTAAATATAAAACGAAAAAAAAAAACCTTTCCTGTTTTATTATTTTTTGTACTCGAGAACAAAATTATTCTACAGATGCATAACGGAAAATAAAATCTCTACACTAATTATTAACGAATACAAAAATTAGGAAAAAAGGAAAGGAACTACGGGAAAATGAGAAAGGACCAAATATTTTGATCTGATGATCACGAGAAAAAAAATTGAGGTTTTAATTAACTAATTACCGGATAAGAAGAAAGAGACATTGAATTTAGCATAGAGAATTGAACGAAGGGACGATCTGAGTAAACCAATTGGCGCTAGTAATAGAGCTAGGGTTAGGGTTAGGGTTAGGGTTTCCATCAGATATTAGGGGAATTTCATATTTCTGGGACCTTTCGTGAAATTACAGATCGGGAGACGATTCATGTAATCGTTGGTGTTGACTCAGTGTGGGGTGTACGAGTTGTGTATCCCATACGCTAAGCCTAGGAGGCTCACTTTAGCATAACGAGATGATGGTGTACGGGTTTTGGGCCTTCAGTTTCAACGGGTTTGGGCCTTTAGTTTGAATACAAAACAGCCCATATGAGGGCACTTTTCATTTTATTTTATTTTTTAAAAAGGGAAAAATTAAAGTCACTTATGGTTTAGGCGGTGTTTGATACACATTGTGGAGACACGAATGCATTTTTTCAAGTGATGTGATGGAAAATATGTGGTTAAAAAATAAAGAAAAGTTTTGGATTTACGTGTAATATTATTTTATTGATGAATGTGTGGTTGAAAATGAACAGAGGAAGAATGCATTTTTCAAGAATGTGGATCAAACAGGGGCTTAAAAGTTAACAAATNGTGTTTGATACACATTGTGGAGACAAGAATGCATTTTTTCAAGTGATGTGATGGAAAATATGTTGTTAAAAAATAAGGAAAAATTTTGGATTTGCGTGTAATATTATTTTATTGATGAATGTGTGGTTGAAAATGAACAAAGGAAGAATGCATTTTTCAAGAATGTGGATCAAACAGGGGCTTAAAAGTTAACAAATTTAAAAATACGGTCAATAAGGGGTTAATCTCTTTGTGTTTGAGTTTTATGTTTTAAGTTTTGAATTCATTTTGAGTTTTGTATTTTGAGTGTCTATTTTGAGATTGTTGAAAATGTGTTCTTTTTGGTATTTTGAAAACACCAAATACGTGTTTTAAAAATTTTGACTTGATTATAACTGAAAACACTCAAAACGACAAATTTGTCACTTTAGGTTTTCTTTATAAATTTTTAACTTGTTTTAAAAAACACGCTTTTGAAAATGGGAAAGAGGA
>CAIGRT010153194.1:0-14152 GCA_903798405.1 Fraxinus platypoda | reverse complement strand
AAAATTCTGCTTAATTAATTGTTTTTCATGATGATATCTTAATTTGTATGTATATTAAGAAAGATAATTGAGATAACGAAAAATCGGGGCAACAGTATGACTTTGTTGAGTGGAATGTGGGGGTAATAAGGATGGGCTTTGTTAAACCAGACTATTATTTTGATATTTTTAAGAACTCTAAATGAGGCGTTGATATCTATTATTTTTCTAGTTCCAGTACAAATGGAGGGTGTTAGTAAAGTATGGCATGATAAATTTGTATGACTGAAGGGCAATATTTATTGGCTCGAGCCATTTTTGGTGTGAATATGACTCCAAAGAAGGTCAAAGAAATGAGTGCTGTTAAGTAATAAGTACATTAGTATTCTTAAGGTTAGTTCACTCTGCTGTGAAATGACACTTTTTCATGATGAAAGTACACATGGAGAAAGTCATAAGATAAACTGGTTGGGACTGGTAAACTTAGTGTGCTTTTTTATGAAGTATCCTATTTTTGAACAGTTGTACTGAGTGGCAATCTCCTACAAGGTTAGTTTTCTTGTAGCTATAAGGATAATTAGGCAGCAACATTATGAACTTTCTGCCTATTCTGCTTAAATGAATTCTATGTTGTGAAGGATGTCAAAAATGTAATCTGGTATTTGTTTGCATTGAAATAATTTGTCACCCTTATTTGGGGATTAGAGTTTAGAAAGCAAAGGAAAACTAAAATACACAGAAGTTCTCATCATGTGTCGTTCCTAAAGAAAAAATGAAAGTACAAACTTGGATAAGAAAGCTTTCATAAATGTATATTTTGGAAATAGAATGTTTTCCAATTGGAAGAGCAAGGGTGTATCGTCAAACAATGACAAATATTTCACTAGGCTTGTGTTGAACCCAATTCTTTTCTGCACAAGGCCTTCTATTCCAAATCTGTTTGCTTTCCCTTCTACTGAAACATAGAAACAAAAACGAGGCTTATACCTTTTGATGTGTGTTTCTTTTGTTCTCCGTTGATATCCGTTGTCATTTCCAAGATCCACAAGAGTGGTCATTATTAGGAACTTCCGTGCTCATTTCATGTTTTGTAACCATGGATTACTGCTAAGGAGTTACTTAAATATTGTAACCTCTTTCACATGATGCCATTATTCTTGTTTGATCACATGCTGTTGTTACTGTAGATATGTTAATGATTGCTAAAGATTATTTGATGTTCAATATGAGAATTTTTCTCCTATACTGTAGTCTTTCTCTTGGTCATTTATCCGTGTTATTATTCTCCTTTTGGTGTTTAGGCAATGGGAACCTTTCCTAGACATTATTCTTGTTCATTCACTACTGATTTTAATGTTGACTGACATTTGATCTGCCTAGGTAGGTTAGTGTTTTTGAAGTTCATGGGAAGATACTAGTTACCGTCAATGTATTCTAAATGATCAGTTGAAGGGGATGGACCTGATTCTACGCTAGTCCATACAAGTGATAGGCTCCGGCGAAGGCCCAAGTCTTATGGTCGCCCATATTTCTATTATTCTCCAACAATAATTCGACCTAAGAGACAAAAGACCAAATCAAGGACTGCAGCTGCTCAGATTGCGAAGATGTTGCTTCCTGGCAATCGCCCAATGCGTACATCAAATGCAAATGTATGTACTGTTCTTTGTTGGGTTCTGCTTTTTTATGTTTACAGTCGTGGATATGTTGATTTATCAGTTGACTTTGTTGTCGATCGATGTTTACGAAGGTGTAAATGCACCACATATCAAAAAGTTGTAGAAAACAAAAATAAACATCTATTAAACCATAAACAATCTTAATAATTCTCCATATAATTAAGACCAACATAAAACAATAAAGTAACAATTAGTAAATATTCAATTGTGAAAGAATCTTCCCTCGTTTCTTGGAAGTGACGAGACATAGGATAGTATAGCAGGGTTCTTTAGTTTTTCTTTTAATTATCAAGTCCCAAAATAAAAAGAATTGACAGACCCATTTTTTTGTTTTTTTTATTTGTGAACAAGATCGGCCCATTTAAAAACCCTTTTTATATATGAAACTCGCGCTTAGACTTTCAAAAGAGGAAAAGAAAAATTAAAAAAGGAAAAAAAGTCAAAGGTCGCAAGAAAACTGAGCGTACGCCTCAAGACGATCAATGTGGCGCTGGCCTCATTTGAAAAGTTCTATAAATACTGCCTCGAGTCACAATATGTGCACCTCACTATAAGGCGAGACGCCTTTCCGAACCACGATGTCAATATTTCCCTTTCTTGATGTAACTTCATCAGTACTGGTGCAATATAGATCTACTTTTTTCGCTCAAGGATGTTATGAGCATGCTTAGTGCATGTTTTGAAAGTGATTATAATTTAATAACTTCTAGTCAAGCATACATTTTATCCACACATTTAGTATGACCCCCAAATCCTACGCACTTATTATCCTTCTGTTCCGTACGATCCATAGTTTATAATCACTCAACTTTATTTAATCACTTTCCAAACATGCACTTGATCCCAAGATCTATTATTTGTTATTGCTGATTTATTGCAGTCAGTGTCACCCAATCTTCTCCACTCTACTAAGACTAGGAGAATTCCTGTTGGTCTTGAAGAATTCATGGATAGTTCTGGAATAGAGGATAATGACCTACTGGTGAGGTTTTTATACACAAACAGATGCAATATTTATATAGGACCATGATACTTACTTGGTTGGGTCTAAAAGGTTTCAAAGCTTCTAATTTATATAGTTGGTTTTAGTTTTCATTTGATTGAATTTTGTTGTCTTTTTTTATAGATGCCTAGGTATCGAAGTTCTAGGAACCAAGTAGATAACAACGGTGCCAACCAAGATGAGTTAAAGCCGCGGCATGAAGGGCTTCGACCTCGTCACAAAGGGCTATGACCTCATCACTTGAGAGGACTTGCTAGAGAACAATTAAATCTTGAATCTGATGATGAATAAGATACATCAGAGGAGAAAGGGAGCAAGAATGAGCCAGAAGATGTGAATGGTGGGGAGGATAATGGGGCTGATGATGGAGAGGGTAAGGATGAGGCTGGTGGTGAGAGCGATGGAGAGGATGAGGGTGAAGATGGAGATGGAGAAGAAGAGGGTAGACGTAGACCGTAATCACCCAGGTTCCCCAGGATATCTATTGAGGAGAATAAACAGTGGCCAAGATCTTCTTGATTTCATTTTGTGACAAGATTGCAGCTGAAAGGGGTCCAGTGTCCTGGCCTGATGATTTGCAGGACTCTGTGTTGTTACAATCTCCAGTTGTACTTGGGCTAGCGCCCATCTTCGTAATGTGCACCCACAAGTTAATCTAGATCAAAGCTATGAAGCCATAAAAAGGCAGAAGAAACTTACTGACAACTCTCCCACAGGTACAATTTATAACATTGATGCCAATTCTATGTTCATACTGGTTCCATTTAGTTTCTGTGGATCAATTTGTTTCATTTTTTTTCTTCATGTTGAATTAACCTTTGAGTGCACTATTTGAAAAGAATCGAATGACCACCTGGTGTTACTCTACAGGAAAATATTTGATTATAATTCATTGTAATGAGTTACTCTTGTACTGGACTGTTTTAAAATCACATAATAGTCCAGAGAGCAAGGGAGTGAGCAAAAAAAAAAAAAACAATGGGAAGTTCTTGTAGCATCTGTTGAAGAAGAAAGATACAATTTAAAACTCATATTTATAGGTTTAATATTTGAAAAAAATAATCTGTTGTGTGGTAGCTTAATTTGGTAAATGATCCTCAAGTATATTCAGCATCAGCTCCTAGCCTCCTACCATTAAAAAAAAAAAAAATGAAGCTAAATTGTACTTCAAAGTTACCCAATCATGTTTGGAAATAAAAAGTTAATCAAATGTAACTTTTACTTTCTCTAAGCTTAGCCAAAGATGCTCTTTCAATGAGACTTGGATTTTAATCATTACTACCTAGGTGGGTGGATTTTTGGACCCTGGTTAACTGTAAGGTCCGCAGTGGTGCTGACCCCTGTCTCTCCACTCTGGAACTTGGTTGGGCCATTCTTCCTTTCAAGTTGGATAATTTGGCTCTCTAGTTGAGGGCTAATGGGCTACATGCAGATACAGTTGCTAACTGTTAGCGCCTTACCTTGTTCAAACAGTAAAAAGGGTGGGGAATCAATAAGGAGAAAAAAAGAAAAACAGAAGGAGAGGGCTACAGTTAACACATAAAAGGGGCTCTCTCCTTTCTTAACAGTTTCATCATGACATGCAACTATTATTCTTCAGTTTTATGGCTTGTACAATAATCAATTTCATAACCAAAAACAGAACTTAACAGAAGTTTTTATTCTTTTGTGTTATTAATCCACGACATTCTTTATAGATGAACTTTTGTTTTGAGCACTTTTTGTTGAGAACCAGTTAACTGAGCCTTCACTGATTTGGCGGACATGAAAACTGTATTCTGATGAGTTTGCAGACAGTGAAATCTGATATATTATTATTATGCTAAATGAGCTTTGCTCATTTTATTAAGAACCACCTGTTTTGAGGAAGAACCAGCGAACTGGTTTGGTTAAACTGGCCAGTTCTCTGAAATTTCACAAAATCACATTAGTTGGGACTAGATCCCAGCCTCTTGGAAAGCATATAGAGGAAACAACCACTGAGCTAGTCCTTATTCTTCAATAACGAAACTATATATATTGAAGAATATACAAAAGGCTAAATTAACATACCAGCCAAAATTAACAAATAGATTTTTCAAATTCTATTCAAACTACTAAATATTTTTATAGTATCAATGTATTAACAATATTACGCCCCTGTTTGGTCCCAATTTTTATCAAAATACATTTTTCTCTCTTCTTTTCAACCACACATTCTTCAATAAAATAATATTACACGTAAACCTAAAATTTTTCATTATTTTTTAACCACACATCTTCCATCAATCTACTATTCCAAAATGTATTATATACCAAAAATTGGGGTTCAAACATGCTTTACATGATATAACACATTTAAAAAATTATAATTGTTATGATCAAACAATAAGCTTTTAAAACTTGAATTTTATTTCAAATAATAACTAAAATGCAGATGATTCAAGAATTTAATTAATAATTTTAAAAAATTTGTGTATAAAAATTGACTGACCAGTCCAACCATTGGTTGAACCAGTGACCGGTGACCCAGTAACTTAGTCAGGTCAATGTTCGATCCGGGTATGATAACTATGTTTATTTTATTTCTCATAATAACTAAAATGTAGATGATTTAAGATTTTAATTAATATTTTTTAAAGATTCTTATCGGTCTCATCACTTACCCATCAGTTGAATCAGTGATCCGGTAACTTAGTCAGGTCAATGTCCAACTCGAGTCTAATAACTATACTTCTCACCCTATAAAACATGTCTGAATTCTGTCAAGTTTTGTGCTAATAAATCTAAAACACCCCTTGGCATTATCTATGGGTTGGATAGAACAGTGCAAGAGGATTAAAATTTTCAACCAAAATAATAGAAAGGAGAAAGGTAATCTTTTAGAAGACAAAATAAATCTAACGCAAATTTCGGGCTACAGGTGAAGAAATACTGTAACTAATAGAGATTTTAGAAATTGTAGAATTCGTTGAAATTTGTTTGCAGACCTATTAGAATTAACAAATAGCATATAGATATGAGTCTCGCCAACATGCTTTTAAATTGTCTTTTTTAAATATACGTGGTCAGAAGTAGGCAGGCTGATGCTGAATCACTGGGTTTGATAAGAGATCATAATGTAAACACGATATTTAACTCTAGCATGTAAACTTTGTGTATTTGATTTTCCTGATTTGCATTAATGCCAATTCTAAAAATTCGAGTTCTCGAGTATTTTTCTTTGCATTGGTAGCCATTCATACTTGATACACAGAGCACAGCGGTACTTTTCAAGACCTTACAAGTATTAAATTACCCTTTAACCTGTGAACTGTGAAATGACTTGTCTCTTGTGTACGTTATTGCAAGGCTCCCTCTTGAGAATCCATGTTCCTTATGTGTGACAGTTGTCTCTCGAGCATAGGTGTAAGTTAGGGGTCTCAAAAGTAATGGATGACAAATATTGTCTCCATCCAATTGAAGATGTCCATACCATAGAGAATCAAGCTTGGCAAAAACGAAACTAGAAACAATGCTTTTATTGTTAATTATATTTCTTAAGAACTCATTGTCATGTTTATAACAATTCCTCCATATGCTGGTGATTTGAACCTTCTTTTGATTGTCTGCTCTGGCAGCAGAAGAGGTATCACAGTCTCAGGATTCGTGCCACCAAAGTTGTCTCAAGATCCCGAAGCAGATGGCGTGGATCATCGGGTGCTGGAAAGCTCGCGTGCTGATGACCAACAGCATCTAAGTCCTGATTGTAATAGAGGCTGCACATCCCAAGACGTTACCATGTCTGATGGAGAGATTTCGAGTAAAGTCGAAACTATCAAGCAGATTTTTTTGGAGTGTACAACAGATTATGGCATTCCGCAGCTGGAAAGAGTGTACACTCGTATAATGAAGGGTGTTTTTGAAACGAAAAATATTATCGAGTCCAATGATCCTAAATCTTCAATTTTGAACTTCTTGTTAGGGTTCTGAGGTTCAATCAAAATTTTAGCGTGATGCCATTTCACTTTGTTGACATTTTGCTTCTTACTAGTTTTTCCATTGAAATTTGATCCTATCATACTTGAAATATCAGACGTTCTCCTTCCGTAACAATGATTGTTCATTGCCCCCTCGCTCTCTCTCCTAAATCTTGAATATATTATATTTTGTAAGTTGAAATACCAGCTTAAAGTTAGAAAGTGTACGGGTGAATCTATAAAAACCAACTGTTAAAGATTCAACTGCGTTGGATCTTCTGCAGCCAAGTGGTGGAAAATGTTCGTGTAACCCACTAAATTTATAGAGATTGTACCTTATTCTATTGTTGTTCATCGAGTAATCTGTGTGTAAAAAATGTGCGTACTTGTGTTAAAACAACCTGCAGTGTATGTATTTGCACACACCAACGTATTTCTCATGGGTTCTTCTACCTTGGAACAGTTGATTTGAATCTACCGAAAGCAGCTTAAGACTTGATGGCAATCTGGAAATCCTTGCATATCACTTAAGTTTGTAGCATTTATTATGCAGTTCAATTTCTGTTAAGAGGAAAAACCTCATTTTTGTATACATACTTGTAAATGAAATTACATGCTTGCAACTCTTGCAATTGCAAGTAAAAAACACTCAGGATCTAGCCTCTTAAATTCTTAATATTTCTGCACATTCAGTCATTTTCAACCTACTTTCATCCTGATTAAGCGATGAAGTTAGCGCAAATCCAATAGCCGTATTAGTACAACAACAACAAATCAACAAATCGATCAATCACTGGTTTGCTTTTCTGGTTATCGAAAGCCTTAGGAGAGCATGATTCAACATCCTGACACAAATTTTTCAAGCTCTGATGCGCCACAAGGCAATGTAGGCCAATAGTCGATATCCTACAAACATGATGAGCAAAATGCCAACACTCATTGCTGGATGCATTTGTCCGACGATGTCTTGGCTAAGAAATTTACAGCTTGCTTTTTCTCGGACATCATTGATAGAGCAACCGAGCAATGAGGAAATTTGTTTCCCGTCTCCATATTGGACGTAGATTAGAAGCCGATAGCTATAAAATATGGTCGAAATATACTTGAACCATGACATGAAGGCTGGTACCTTGTGCACGTAGAATCCTCCTGTTAAAACAAATGCTAGCATTGTGATAGTTACCACAGTCGATGCCTTCTTGGCATCCATGATCAATGCACCGAGAGCAAGGCCGAGTCCTTGAGATACAAGCACATGACCGAGCAGCACAATTAGGGTTAGCACAAATGCCCACAGCTCGGGTTTTAGCCCGGTCATCCAATACACTATTGCAAGGAATAATATGGGGAGAATCATCTCCATCGGTAGGTCCCCCGTAATACGGGCCAGGAAATAGGACAATAGTGTATACATACCCGAAGCTCTTTCCTTGACGAAAATGGCTCGCTCTTGAGGAAATGCAAACACAGCACCGAAAGACGGAAAAACACCCCAAAAGATAGAAATGAAGAAAAGAAGCCCTAAACGATCCTGAATATCCCGATAATCAGAGTGCCACCACATGAAACCAGCTAATAATGAGGCCGCGATCACTTGAAAAACTCCTAGAGGGTTAAATGTTTCGTGCTTTCTCTCTTTCATGTTTCGTTGGAGGAGAATAATAAACTGGTCAAACCACGTCGAAAAACTCTGTTTGTAATCACAAGTTTGTTTTCCCACAATCACCATCTCTTTTGTTGCCGTACTTGCGGAATCCAAGCATGCTGCCTTCACCTTTGGGGCCAACACAGCATTATAAGAGGATACTAGGTTTTGCCTCACATTAGGCTTCTCTTTGTCCCTTATCCCATCAAGTTGGCACACCCCTACACATGGAAAGGGGTTTAATCAGCATATTGGGTACAAAAGTTCTTACAAAAATAATGAACATTATAATAAACAATTTTTTTTTAAACTCTTCTATCCTTCGTACTATCTAATAATAAATAACACGCCTTACCAAGCAAGCCATGCAATGGTATACGACTGCATCAATTACAACAACTTAGCAATAAATTAATTCTTATTCTCAATAGATTTAGAGTCGATTACATTAATCATGTTTTGCATTCAATTTGATACATCACTACGTCTACGCCAAAACCTGAACTAACCACAAGAAGCCAAGTTATAGACTTGGTCTACTTCCTCGTTCTAACCTGTTTTACTAAGGTCACACTATTTTTAACAATAAGAGTCTCCTTCGCCAAACACATTAGTCGTTTTTTCTTTAATTTATCCATCAATTATTTATAACATAATCTTTCGATAATTATTGGTAAGTAGCAAGAATTAAACTTGTCCAATGTTGGTGATGAGGTGGGAGTCCACTCAACATAATGTTGGTGATGGATTTGGGCCACCATCTCCACTTCCTTCATTTCGTTATTTAATCACATACAATATATAGTGGAAACCACCCTATGGTCCTTTAACACATTGTCCAATTTAAAACCAAAAATATTTTTTCGTATAAATAAAAGAAAAGAAATAAAGTATGAAATAGATTTTTAGATAATATGTTTTTCAAGATATTAAAGTGCGACAAGTGCTACTCAATCAGAAATCTCGATCGTGTCTAGAGGTGGATTGTAATAGAGCCAACTCATCTTATATTTAGAGCCAACTCTTCTATCCTTTTATTTATGGTAGTTTCGAAGTTTTGGAAAAGTTCAGTGACTATTTAGGGTAGTTTCGAAGTTCAGTGATCTCCTAGGAACTTTTTGCGAAGTTCAGTGACTAATTAAGGAAGTTTTGAAGTTCAGTGACCTCCTGAGAACTTTTAGCAAAGTTTAGTGACTATTTAGGGTATTAACCCTATATAGCATCATGATTAATTAGTCCAAATTTCATATGCTATCTTACGTCAGGAATGTTGTCATATTTTCCTTAATCCAATGTTATAATCATTTTGTTGTCCAACAACAAATTAAACCTATTTTAATATTCCTTTTAAGTCAAATGGTCATGCCCACCAACAATTATATTCTATCATTATTTTGCAATAAAATTTGGTTTAGTGTGACATGTCCCACCATTCTATTCTTGAAGAAAAGGATAGAATGGCAACTTATTTTAATGGTCTTAACACAAAAATATGGAGTGACGTGTCACTTTGAAAATCTCGTTTCAACGATAATATATTCAAATGGTTAAAAGACTTTTGTTAGGTAAAGAGCGATGAAAAGTTAAAAGAGTAAAACGGGCTAAGAGTCAAATATGAAATAAGTAATCATGCAACGAAAAGAGTTAATTAGATCGAGAACTCACCTTTCTTCTTAACTTCTACAGTCGAACAAAAGAATTAATAGATCATTGAGATCAAAACGGGAAAGAACTCTTTCTCTAGAAAAAAGAAAGAGAGAAGAAAGATCTTGATTTTAGATTAAAAATCCAATAATTGAGTCGATTCCATGTTATATATTCTCTTATAAATAAAAATAGGAAGAATACAAGGGTCTTAATTTCCATCGATGGACCGCTTTTCCAAAAAAATTAGCATAAGATACTTGAAGATGATTAGCTGCAAATCTTAAATTATTGATTTCAACGCAATTAGGATCCAACGATGAAAGATCAGTAATGACTGTCACTCATTAATTAAAGAAGATCGAATCTAAGGATGGTTTTATTTTAGATTTGACACCTAATCTTACTTTTAAAAAATTAACATATTTTATTTTTACTTTTCATTCTAAAATTAATGATGACGCTCGTAATATTCTTTAAAAAAATTACATCAATTCAAAATGTTTGGTTCTTTGAATTAAATAAATAGAATGGGCATGAAAATATATAAAAAATTTAGTAGTCTTTTAAAAATTTTTAGTTTTTGACTTGTAATCGACCGTGTTAAAATTTGGGGTTCATCTTAAAAGATCAACCTTATTAACAGGATTAGCTCAAACTCTTATAAATTGGTCTATGTTTTCATCTTTATTCAATGTGAAATTTTATCTCTTAACATGCCCCCTAAAGATGGTGGCTCGTTGGAGCAGACTAATCTCGAAATTTGTGTGCTCAATTTTTTTTTAGTTTTAATCGGATCGAATTGATCGTTGGAGCTTAACGGACTCTGATACCATATTAAGATTTGGGGTTCCATCTTAATAGGTCAACCTTATTAAGAAGATTAGCACAAACTCTTATAAATTGGTTTGTATTTTCATCTTTATTCGATGTAGAATTTTATCCATTAACAGATCGATTCCTTGCTTTTTATGGCTAAATCGACCAATCAATCCACTCTTAAAAAGAATGAGTTTCAACTTGGTCTTTCTTCCTTAATGCGTTTAGTATTATTCAATATAACCTGTCAATGATCAATTTCTAAACACACTAGATACAGTAAGCCTAAGGGTAACCGTTCGGATATTGATTGATCTTGATTTAACATGGTTTACTCATTACTGGTTCTCGAAACAGTTAATATCTTCATTAGTTAAATCGAACGTGTTCGAGTTGTTGGCTCGTCCAACCGATAGCACTCATGGCAACTTGTCAACTTTGTTAAGTGCTTTATTTTCATCTATTGTTGTATCTAGTCTTATCTAGTGACAATATAACAAAAATAATGAGCATAAAAGAATTTGATAAAACTATTGGCTCAAGACCTCAAGTGCAAAAGCAAAAAAGCAAACGAAAGACAGAGGGTCACTAGCTATTAGCCACGTGGTGTACATGAAAGTTACATTCCTAAGCACTGTAGCCTCAAGATGCAAAAGCCAGTACGTATCAAATCACTTTTGTCCAAAGTCTCCACCTTTCCATCTCACCATATCATAAAGAAATCTCCACCGCCATCCACCACCGTGGCCGTTGCCACTCCACCACTACCATTGGCGAGGTGGACCAATGGGATGCCTTAACTAGATGTCTCGATCAAAGTCATTTGCATGGTTAATGAATGTGTGAAACTAATGCATATAAAGTTTCAAGTACGACTTGTAACTTTTGATATATCGAGTCAAACTCATCTAACAAGTTGAGTTCAACTTCACAACTCTACAAATGATCGACCGTTTTATTCTAGACCATATATAGACTGTTCGGCTAACCTAAAGTGTCGTAACATGGCGAAGAAAACTAGTAACATTAATGTATGGTACCTAAAATTTTACTTCATTAACTAAAAGCTATAGGGTTTGTTGTGCCTTTAATGAGTTAAAATTTAACGGCTACTATTCACATGAAAGACCTCATTAATTAAAGTCAACTTTCCTGCCCTACATTCTTCTAACACAACTAATAATACTTTAATCACACACTTCCTAACGGATATGTTCAATATGTTGAATTCAAATTACTATCAATCTTATCTAGTTCGACTCAGACATATGCAGAGCATTCTAACCAAAATGCATGTATATGTCTCTACAAGAAATCAGGTGAATGTCACCCAACGTCACGACACATTCAATGTATGTTCGAGACATGGAATATATATATAGTCTTATCGAATTCAACCTACTAATTATACGAGACAGAATAGGGGCGTACCGTTTGCCAGATCAAGCAAGAAATCAGCTGGATTCATGGGAAAACTAGGGCAGAACCCAACAGATTCAAAATAATTCATGGCCTCATTGCCTTTACCAAAATATATACACCTCCCTTCGGACAAAACCACCACCGAGTCAAACGACTGGTAAACTCGGCTCGACGGCTGATGCACCGAGGTAACTATCGTTTTCCCCTTCTCCGCCAGTGACCCCAGCGTCGTCATCAGACGGAACGCCGCCGTGGAATCCAATCCCGACGTTGGCTCGTCAAGAATTAACAAACTAGGGTTTATCAGCATTTCATGTGCTATGCTTACTCTCTTTCTTTCACCACCTGAAATTCCTCGAATAAAACTGTTCCCAATAATTGTATCCTTACATTTAGCCAAACCCAGTTCGCGAATCACCGATTCTGCCATGGAAATTTTCTCATTTCTAGAGAGAGAAGCTGGTAGCCTTAACAGAGAGCAGAAAATTAGGGTTTCACGAACTGTTAAGTGCGGTAACAGAACATCTTCTTGAGTGACGAACCCGATTCTTTTTCGGGTCGATTTGGTTAATTTCTTGCTGTTGGCAAGGATTGAACCGGTGAGGCCGGGTCCATGGTGGAGCCGGCCGGCGAGGGCATTAAGGAGCGTTGATTTTCCGCTGCCGGAGGGGCCAAGGACGGCCAGGATTTGTCCTGGAGACACCATGCCCGTGATCCCATTTAAGATTTTTCGTTCTTGATTAATCCTGGCCGTCTGATTCTCAACATCAGATGATGATGTTGGTCCACCTGTAAACATCTTTCTCAGGCTGGTTGTTCTAAATTCATTGCTATTCTCCAGTTTTACTCTGTAGCTTACTTCGATGAACTGCATGAAACCACCCCAAGAAAACCATATATTAGTTATACTAGATCCTCGATGCATGTTACTCGAATCGACTAGACTCGACAGTATAATCAACGACAACAAGAAAAAATCGTCCATAAATTTTTTACTTCTTGGAGTAGTATCAATGCCACTTTACAAAACTCAAACACCCTAATTAATGAGATTTTATTTATTAATATTATCCAGTAGACCAGTACTATACTACCGACTTTGTGAACATTTGATCGGTGATTTATACATGCATAATAGATATATAAGTTTGTGTATGTATGTAAAATGTTTACCTTAAGGGTAATTGGATAAGAAGAGGACAAGATAGAATTGGAATCCAAAGAAGAGTTATTGGATGGTTCTCCATTGGGAGTTTGTGCAGCCATTGTTAAGAAGGAAAATGATACAAGGGAAAGGAAAATGTGAGGAGGGAAATGTAATGGAGATCGAATTGAGAGCTCTTGCTTTCACCCCTATTTATTTTATTTTGAGAAGCCAATGGTTAACACGTCACATGCTACGTGTCACAAAACCCACCTAGCCCATTTGCTTTTTGTGTGTGTGGGTGTTAATCGGATTCATGAACCAGCCAATATTCAAACTAAAATAATGCTACTCATAGTCAAGAATATTACGTGGCATATATGCGACGATTTGTGATTTGATGCCTGAATGAATAAAAAAATATCATATTAACGCATCAAATTACAAATCGTCACGTATATGTCACGTATGACGACTATCGATAATTTTCACTACGAATAGTCAGCGTTACTCTTCAAATAGGGTATGTTTGAGCCACATTATTTTGAAAGAATATATTTTGGAATAGTGGAGTGATTGATAATGTGTGATTGAAAAAGAATGAAAAGTTATTGATGTGATGGAAAATATTATTTTATTGAAGAATATGTGGTTGAAAATGAGTAGAAAAATAAAAATGAAAATTTTAATGTGTGTCAAACATGGGATTAATATATCTTTTTCCATTTGATTCTCTCTGCATGTCTTTCTCTCTCTGGAAAATGATGAAAAAAATATAAGTAGAGAAAGAGAGAGGCTAACAGCAATTATGGGAAAATGAGAGGCAATTAAGTTTACGATCATGCTAGTGGTACATCGAGCGTTACATCGGGGGTTACA
>CAIGRT010153191.1:0-10350 GCA_903798405.1 Fraxinus platypoda | reverse complement strand
TCATGGAGTTGATATTCGCGTTCTTGTCTCTTTTCTTCTCTCAAAAGTCTTCTCACATCCTCTCTTTCATGTATTCTGCTATTATATATTTGTAGGAGTTGAAAATTGGTTGAAAATCACGTCCAATTTGGTTTCCAAAAGAATTTGAATCGCGAAAGGAAACTAAAGATTCGTCTGTGAAAAAGGTCTGTGCACGTGCATCGGTATAACTACCATGCGCATTCTGTAGAACCAAATGGCTCTCGGGTTATGGAAAATAGTGCCGTGCGCGTGCTATGAATTGCCCTGCGCGTTCGTCTCTGAGCATCGTTTGGTATTTTAGTATAGCTTTTTCCACAAGTATCCAATTGAACTAATTCAAAATGAGTTGGAAAGGTAATTCAAAGAGCTACAATTATTCTAGAAATAAACTGTTTCCAATTTGAAATTTTTCTATCCGAAAAATGGGTCTCAAGTTAAGGCTAAAAATTTGGAGCATAACTTCTTCGACTGGAAATTGATTTGTGATAATACTTCCCATTATATTTCACTCCTTTGACCTTCAATTGCATCTAATTTTTCAAATATGATCTTCAATCATCATTTTGTACTCCAAATCAATCACTGAATGTTTACACTTTGGTCCCCAAACTTTGGATTTCCTTCGTTTTCCCATATTTTTCGTTCATTTATTCCAAATCCACTAATTTGCATTGAGTTCAACCTAACAAACATAATTAACACAAAATTAAGCTATAACTCATCCAAATCACTAACAAATACTCTAATTTAATGGCCTAGATAAGTGTACATTAGGCTTCCACAAAGATTAAAAAAAAAGCTCGTATAGTGGTGTATGCTAAGTGTGGCTGAAGGTATTTAGTTTAGTAAGGAACCTTCGAAACAAGATTTTTTTTGTGTTGATTCTGTTACAGGGCATGACTTTACCCTGTTTGGTACTTATTGTTGAATTATTTGTGATTATGTTGCTTGTGGTAATAATTCGAGCAATTTTGATACCCGAGGTAATTTTGCTAAGAGTCCTTGTGTAACACCCCAAATTTTCATAAATCTTAGTGTTATCAACGAATTTTTTTAACGTTAATGCAAAACAATAAAATTTTATTTCTTTAAAATAAAATAATTGGAATATCCATGAATTTAAACTAAACATTTAAAATTTGATCTTTAAAAAAAATGACACAGTCTCCTAACTAATTAAATAACACGTCTTTGAACAATTAAATTAACTAATAAATTCAAAGATAGAAACTTAATGCTTATTTTTCTTTCAATCCACTTGGTAACCTGCATTACCATCCTGCCACAAATCCAGTGGACCCGAACTAACCTATAAAATTATTGTGAGTGTGAGAATTTAAAAATGCCAGTAAGATACGTGCGGTTTTCATACACAATTATATAACAATCAATTAAACACTTCATACCACTTTTGGAGTATATCAGTGACCAAGCGAGACACTTATCTTAGGTTATCTTGAATTTTCGAAGGATTTCATGTCTCTTTATAAAGAACCCGAAGATCTACCGACATTTCTTGCATATTTAATTGAATATATAAAAGCATAAGAAAATAACACGCTTGCATATAAGTATCTTATCTCGTTATTAAAAAGTTGAAAAGAAGATAAAATCTTGCGCATACAAATTCTCCTATTATCTTTCTATACTATTTCCTCCCATCCTCTCTTTCTGTGCCGTGACTCTTTTTATTTCCAGTGGTGAAATAATGTGAATTCTTGTAGTATTTATAGTCGAAATTCTCAATTGAGTTTGTATGCACTAGAATTGGAAAACTGTGTAATACAAGAAATTTGGATAAGAATTAGTTTCAAATAATAGAATTACAATTAGTATTAAACTTTTTCAAAATCAAATTAAAATTTTAATTAAACTTTATCCAAATCACAAATTGACTAATTACCTATTTAAATTTAAATCATAAACCAAGTTTAACTAATTACCTATTAAAGATAAATACTTTGAACTTCCATATCTTGGATTTAACTTATCCAAATTAACTTTTTCTTGAATCCATAATGCATTATTTAATACGAACTACAAAACGAGTCCAATATTGATATACAAAATCTCACTCTGTCAAAATCTAATTACTCGGCCAAAATAATAAAAATAATACTTATTTCACTTTAGTACCTCAACTTTTCAAATTATGGAAATATAGGCATATATGTTAAGAATCCTCCTCATCAAGTAATTCTATTTTATAAAATTTTTGGGGGGCATTATAGCTTGGATTCAGTTGATTGAGCTTGCCCTAGTTGGACTTTGTGGAAGAGAAGGAGAAATTTTGGTTGGAGAGTTTTGTTGAAGAGGCATTGGTATTTTCCTTACAGTCGAATTTGTCTCCAAGTGAAGAATTTTTTAAGTTTGCTCATTGCAGTGAAATTTGTGCCTAGGTGGAGATATGTTATTTTGTGACCCAAATTCCATCGGATATTTGTGGATTAATTGAAAGAGGAATTAAGGAGGTGAGAAATTGGCTAAGTAGAGTTTGGGGCAGAGATTGGGCGCTTGGGCAAGGTGCCTAGGCACCATATTGAAATTATGGGACATAAACTAATCACAAACAAGGCTCGAGATAATATATTCCTCTTTGTCCTGATGATATTACTATATCGGATTATGGTCTGCCGACAGAGATTGCTGGATTGAGTTTTAGGAGAATCCGCATGTAATTATTCCACCATTTTTCATTACATACTAAAAAGGAAGTACTTGATCACTTGTAACGAAACAAAATATTCCCTCTGCAACAACTAATTGGGCTGGTCTGTCGTAGAGTCCTTGAGCCATCTTCCTTTGGATTCCTTTGCTTCAAAAGAAACCCTTACAAGAAGAACAACATTTTCTTCAATTCTTTGTCACGAGTAGTTTTAATAACCAAATAGGTCTTAGATTTTTCCCTTCTCAACTCAATAAAAGATAATTTATTACAATTTTCTTGCCAATGTAGATTATTTTCGTTGGACAGAATAAGCATTTTTTCCTTTCTCGAGATCGATAAAAATAACTTTAGTAAATTTTGAAAACCTCAAATCCCATGTTGGAGAAATTCAGCAATGCCAATGAATAAAATAGTTGGAAAATTGTGATCAAATGCAATGTTTCTCTGATTGAATTCCAACAATAATCCAAGTGAAAGGGTCAGAAAACTTTATGCATAGCAATTTCTGCTCAACAATTTCTTTTACCAAAAATACGTATAAACTATCAACACTAACAAAAGCATTTCGCTTCTACATACACATTTATCCCAAAAATGGAACACTAAAAATATTTGTGAGAAGAATTATATCATTAAAGACGATTGAATAAGATTCAAACACTTGAATGACCAATGATTTCAGTTTACATAAAGGAACAAAGATTCTATTCACATGATGCTAAACTGAGGAAATATTATTTAAGCTAGCCACATTGAAACATCAAAGTTATACTTCTATTTTCGTGCAAAGCAGACGATCATCTATTACAGCCATCAAGCAACATTCTCGTGTATGTGTGGAGCTTAGTACAACTAGATAGATTGAGGCTTAATTAAATCACAGATTATTAACAATTTGGAAAGAGAGGTCCTCAAAAAATCTCTTTTCGTCCTATGAACTTTAAGCCAAATGATATTGTGCATTATCGACTCATGAAAATTCTTGTTTCACAATTCAAAGCTATGACTTCAATTTTATCAGCTCTTCAAATTTGGGAGCCAATGATGACTACATCTTCCAAAGTAATCATCTGTCCCTCCCCCTCTCCATATGCTAAAATAGTTGCACCACTAGCATCTTATCAATACCACAATTACAGTCTCCTACAAACTGTTTTGTCCCACTACGTGTGCCACAATGACTGTGAGACTCTATATAGCTGAAGAAAATAAAAATACAGGAAACAAATAGATTGTGCTATATAGATTACTCGAATAGTAGTTGATTAAAATGACAATTGGGATCACGAAAAGATCTAGAGGCATGCTTTTCTCTATTCTCACCGGATTCCTCCTGCCACTTTCCTTATTGATTCTCAATTTTTGCATGCAACGGCGCATTTTCTGCCTTTAACATTTTTAGGCTTTCCGCAAATCTAAACATTTTCAGATGCCCAAACTATACACATGTGAAAGCATTTAATTGTAGGAATTCTACCAAGATTGCATATCATATATATGTTACTTATTGCACAAATCAGACAAATATATGTCATCGAGAATTGAATATAATTAAACAATAATAAGCAAATAATACATAATTAAAGCTGCACGAAATCTTTTGAATTAAATAAACATTAAACCTACGCATATCCTTCATCCTAACAACCAATTATAGCAAAAGGACTAGAAACATAACCGGGTTCATTACAACAAAAGATGAAAATAATCCTAGCGATTGTTGTTCTTTCATACCCAATTCTCAACAATGAATCTTCGAACTCTTCTTGGATTGTTGTAAATCTTCCAGCCAATTGTATTCTTCAACCTTCAAACCCCAAACTGAGATACAAATCTTGAGGATTCAATGCATTTGAATATATAATTTTGCTTCAAGATTGCATTTCTAGTCTCCCTTTTTTGTTGAATCAAAGATTTTTATTTATAGACCTAAATTAAGTCTAAAATAGAGTGCCAAAAGGATTGGGAACCATAATCTTAGTCAAGTTAGGATATCTCAAAATTAGTGAAAATTTAATCTTTCCTTGTGCAATTTGATCTTCGTTTCGTCTTTTAATTCAGATTGAGTCCTTAAATATTGCAATTGGGGTCCTTCGACTTCTAAACATGAATCCTAGGTCCCCAACTTCAAAATATATCCAATGTTACTCCTTTTTAATCAATTATTGCTCCATTTTATTCGTTCTTTTTCAATTTTGGGTTTTCTCCTAAAAAAGTCGAAATACATATAACATTAAGTATATAATCCATAAAATTACTCCCAAAGGTCACTTTTGATGCCCAAGATAAATGTAATATTTACACTTACCACACACCCCAAACTTAAATCTTTTTTATTTGTCCTCGAATAAAGCACAATGGAAACATTCTTAATACCAATAATACTAATTGAATGAAGCCACGTATTTCAAATTCATAAGTTTCTTTTCCCAAAGAAAACCAATTCCAATTTATGCCAATATAATCTCTCATCACTTGTATTGATATCTTAATTTTTTAGTTTCTTTTCCTGAATGTGAATAAGTTATATTGGGCATATTTCATCATCTACTCATCCATTCTCCAAATCCCAATCGATGACCAAGACTTAGCCGGATAGAGGCCGCACTTATAGTTGTTTCGCTACTACCTCAACACACTTTAGTGTGTTTCAATTTTCTTATTTTTGTTTCATTTGTCCCTTCTTTTGTTCTTGAAATTTTTCTAGTTTTTAAGGTAGTTTTCACTCTACACTATAGGCAGTCTTCTTCCTTGTGGATTATCTCTTAAACATTGAAGATGGATAGGATCAAATTACTCAAGACTAGCTTCAAACTATAGAGTATGTAACTTTTTTTTCCTATGTACCACAGTTAGTAAAATGCCTTTCACTTTTTTTTAAACCAACGATAAGAACCGAAAAGCGGCAAAGTGATGATGTTTTTGGTTTTAGATGTATCTAAGAACCTACAAACTTATTCTAAACGGATTTTCTATATGGTTCTAACTGGGATAATTAGTGTAATAAATATATGTATTAGAGTCTAATGTTGTTAATTTACACAACTAATTTCAAAGTTATCCATAAGTGCAATGAAGAATGAATTTGTACTCAAAATTTAAAAAAAGCTAAGTATAAAATAATGGAGTTTATTTAATAATTAAACGTTCGACATTTATCACGAACCGATTCAAATCTTAGTCCCGCATAGATACAATATTATCATTGAATATGAATCATATTATTTAAGTTAAGTTACACACAGGTATGCAAAATAAAACCGACTTTTTTTTTGCACGTTTTTTTTTGTTTTAATTCTAACTCAAAATTAAACCTAAATCAAACGCACACAAAACATAAAATTTTCACCCCCCCAAACTTAATTACTACATTGCTGTCAATGCATCACTTTAAAACTCAAAATACAGAAATTAAATAAATGAGAGAAATTTTAGACTCGCCGAATAAATGTTGGATGATGGAGTTGGCCTTGAAACTTGTAAAGTTTTTTAGTTTTCCTTTATGTACCTTAAATGGGGATCTTTGTTCTCTACGCCAAGTGTTTCTTATCATTAAAATTTATAAGCAACATTAACAACAACTAATGGACAATAATATTTGAAATCCCAAAGAATAATTTAAACATATCAACTATGCATTAAATAAAACTTAATTCAATGAAATAACCGGTGATTGTGCAAATTTGAATTTCAAATATGTGAAGGTGGGGGAGAATTTTGAAAATTTGAAGTTTAAAATTATTAAATTTTGAAAGTAACCAAACAATGTGTTCATTTTTTTTTTTTTTTTTATTTTAAAGTTTTTCAGTTTTTTTTTTTTTTTTTTTTTAATTTTTTTTTTGTTTGACAGTATTTGTTCACGTTTAACTGTTGTAAACAACACTTTCAGTCAAAACCGTGTATGAATTGTGGTCAATTTTTGTTTTTTTAAATTTTTTGGCAAGGGATAGAATGACGACCCTAACTATAAAAAATAAAAAAAATTTGAAAAAAATAATTAAACGTGCATAAATACTAAATGCAATCCTATTATTTATAGCAATGCAATACTAAAATTAAAGAATTAAAAGTTGGAAAATGGATTACTTCCCATTAAGTTCTTAGCATATAGTCTCAAGTTCGACTTTTTTGCAAGTATTTCACGGCACTTTGAATATGGCTTTGGACGTCCTGCTTAGCTTACTTATGTCAAGTTTGTACCACTTTACCTTAGTCCTCCAAATTTTAACCTTGCCCTTCTAAAGGCAGTAGGACTTCCCTCCATTCTCCGATTCAAACTTAACAATGTAAACCTCTATCTCATCATAAGTCTAATCACAAACTCAATGTTTGAGCAAATTTTCAAGTTGAATGGTTCAATGCTAATTTCATCTTCTTTGAATGTTACAAATTTAGTTTATTACTTTATGATTAGTTCCTTGGTCTCTACGTGTTCTTCTTTTGTTGTTGATTCCTTGGATTGAATGATTGATCTACTATCCAAAATTTCAAGCAGTTGCACAAGGAGATATTCATGATAAAACACCATTTCTTGTTTAAAAGTAGTGCGATTTTCATTATTTTCACCTTCCGGCCAATAGAGATTCGATTGTTGCTCCGAAGTTGAATTGTATGTTAGCTCATACGGATTGTATTGTTCATCCTGTATTTGGTATTTAGATAGTACCCATAGTAATCACAATGATAAATCATCCTTATCAACTTCGTTTAGACTTTATAATTGAAATCCTGATAGTTCCCATAGTACTCTCAAGGGAAATTCATTCTCATCATCTTCATCAAATGAAACATATCCCTTTCTTTTAAAGTGTGTCATGACGGAGAAATCCCCTAAAGGCATGTCATCTTCATCAATTTCAGGATTTCTCATCTAGTATTGTTGCTGAGCTGTTGTTTCCTTTCGTTCCATATCAATGAAATTAACAAAAATCCCTTGTAACCGTGGTACAAACTTGATCGATTGATTCTGTAAATGTACGAAATCGTGATAAGTAATAAAGTGGATATAAGAGTCTGAATAGCATTCCCACTTATTTCTTACTAATGTTTATCCTAATCTAACTTCAATATAAATTAATGTGGTAACTAATTTACCAAATCAAATTAATATTTTAACTAAATCCATCAATGGCCACCTAATTTTATACTTGGTGTCACTATAGCCACTCAACTTGATTTTGTTTCACCATGGAAACCCAACTTTATACTTAGTGTCATCACGCCACCCAATTTAATTTTATTTAATCATGATCACCCTATTTCATATAATGTTTCACTATGGCCACTCAATTTCATATAATATTTGATCATGATCACCCAACTTCTTTTCACTATTTTCACTAATTTTAAAAGGGGTAAAACGGCAACTTTGCATTATATATATATAATTAAAAAAAACTTATTTAAAAAATAACTTTACTTAAAAAAATAAAATAAAAACTTATTTTAAAAAAAATTTAAAATAAAATAGTAACGTATTTGAAAAAAAGTTACTTAGAAAAATAAAATAAATACTTATTTTAAAATAAACGTTTTTAAAATAAATAAAAAAACACTTTTATTTTTTTAAATTTATTATATATAAAATACAAATTTACCGTTTTACCCCTTTTAAAATTAATGAAAATTGTGAAAATAAATTGGGTCGCCATGGTGAAATGTTGTATAAAATTAGGTAGTCACGATGAAACGTTATATGAAATTGGGTGGCCATTGTGAAATAAAATCAAATCGGGTGGCCATGATTATCCAAAATCAAATTGGGTAGGTATGGTGATACTAAGTATAAAGTTGGGTGGTCAGTGGTAGATTTAACCCTATATTTAATATTTACAAGTTGTTGAGGATTTCTCAGATTAAGTGGTTAGGAGTTTCGAATTCATCTAGGTTATTTTATATTCATTTCATCCAAATTCATTTAACGTCGTTTACATATGTATCAACAATTAAATTAATCAATTTTGGTTAGTAATCTCTCTTGAATAAAACTAACCCTTTCACATGCCTGAATTTATTAGATATCTATGTAAAGTCATATACATGAAGAAATATTCAATTGTAGGAATTCTACCAAGATTGCAGAGTCTATAATTGTATCTCGATCTCTTATAACACCTATGTCACTTATTGTATGACCTAGACAAATACTTGTACTCTCGGTCTCTATATTGTCATTAAATCAATCAATTGTTGATCAAACAATTGAATGTAATTAAAAACAAAATAAACAATTAATACATAATGAAAGTTGCGTGAAATCTTTTGAATTAAATAAACATTAAACTTAAGCTATATCGTCATCCTAACAACAAAATATTTAGCTAATCATGTAGTTGAAATTAAATAACAAAAGGATTAGAAAAATAACCTTTTCATTATAATGAAGGGTTAATTATTTGAATGGTCACTGAGTGATGGATGGGCAATATGGTGTATAGGTCCGTGATCATTGAGATACATTTTTAAGTTTAGTTAATAAGTAGTAGCACTTGGCATATTTTAGTGACAATTGAGTTCAGTTTTTAAGTAGTAGCACTTGGCATAGTACAAAGACCATTGAGATATATTTTTAAATTCAATTATAAAGCTCCTCAAATCGACCTCTGTGAAAGATGAAATAAAAGAAAATGAAGGGAAAATACAGGAATTAGAAAATCAGAGACTTACAAATTGAAGAAAAATAGAACTTTTACTAACGTCCATTCTGAAATAAACGAATGTCAGTCTTCAACCAAAAGTTTTGCTGCCCAGATGAAGATCGATACTAGATTGACTATGTGGACTCATTAAATCTCCAACTAGCATATCCCTTTCATTGGCAACTACTGCTTCGTTCACTTGAATTACCGGTTTTCCAGTTCATTGGCCATTTCTTGTTGCTGCTTTTGATATTTTTGTTATGCTTTTCTTTACATACGATAAAAAGTATATTCGATTCATATAAGTTCATCATATCTCGAACTTTGCATAAAACACCTGAAATAGAGATAGTAGGAACACTCAAAAAAAAAGTTAACAAAGGAAAATTAAATAAAGTATAAAAATATTCGAATTAGTGCTAAGGTAACCGAGGTCGATTTGAGTTTCTTATTTTTTTTCTCTTCATTTCCTTTATTCTTCTTTCATGAAGGTCGATTTGAAGGAAAAAATTATTACTACTTAATAACTGAAATTAAAAATGTATCTTAATGGTAACTGGATTATGTACCGACCCATCCATCACTTAAATCGACGCCCTCTGTTGAACTTAATGGATTTTTCCACTTGAGAGATGGATGAGTAACACATTGTATAGTTCAGTGACCATATAGATATATTTTTAAGTTCACTTGTGAAATTGTAACGCTTTGCAAAGTTTAGTGACGATTGATGTACATTTTTAAGTTCAGTAATAATTGAGATATATTTTTAAACTCAGTTGTTAAGTAGTAACACTCATCAAAGTTCAGTGACCATTCAAACTTTAACCCTTACAGTGAAAGAAGAAAAGTATCCTAACGATTGTTGTTCTTTAGCATCCAATTCCCAATAATGCATCTTCAAACTCTTTTTGAATGATTGAAAATCTTGGGCCAATTGTATCTTTAGCCTTCCTTTTTTGTTGGAATGAAAGATTCCTATTTATATAACTAAATTTGGTCTAAAATAGATACATTAAAGGG
>CAIGRT010153180.1:0-23466 GCA_903798405.1 Fraxinus platypoda | reverse complement strand
CAAATGTCAAAGTAAATACCTGATTCGGGAACTTTTCCCATTAAACAAGTCCACTGACTGGGCCCCACTCATGGGCCCATGTATACAGTAGACAGCTTCACTCATTGGTTGAAATTTTCCATAAAAGAGTCTGTTCATACTTTGACAGCTTCACGTTCTAGAACCGACCCTTCAAGTATGAGTCTCGATTCACTCCAAGAATTTATAACTTACTAAGTTTTTATCAATGATTTTCAAATTGGTTAAACCTGTGTGGTTCTCTATCGTTGACCTTTGAAATCACTCGGCTCTCATCCTTTGCAGAAAATATTGTTAATATAATTGTCGATCATATGCTTTTTTGAGATCGTCTATCAACTGGTTTAACACAAGTTAGATTTAGGGGTAACAAACAGGCTAAACCACTAAAGGGCTTGTAGGCTCGATTCATAGGCAGCTCGGACTCGTTTTGACGCAAGCTATGGACTGAGCTGGACGCCCTTTTTTCACGAGATGAGTGGGCTGGGCTTGTTTTGGCTCGTTGGACAGCTGGTTTTGGGATTGTTTTATTCATTTCCTTAAAAAGTGAGTGGGATGTGGACAACTGGCCTGTCCCTTGAGGTCATGAGCCAATTCGCCAAAGGATTGAGGTTGTTTGTCTATTTACCATTCATTAATACCATACCATTAAATTAGGAGTTAATTACTGCTATTTATTAGTCACAGCTGTCTTTCTACTCCTAAAAACCTATCCAAATTGATAAGGCCACAATGTTATTTGATTCACCTACTCTATTGTTACTATGAGAATATGATTTGTTAAAGAAGTTGTCGAACGTGACTACTTCCTAATTTTGTATTGAACGATCACCGAACATTCTCGTTTTACGAGTCCATACTAAAAAAAGTACTTGTTGTACCCTTGATTTTAATAGTGGTACAAGAGCAACGACCCCTTCTTAAGGTAGATGGCCAATTTTCAATAGAAAAAAATTCTCATTTTCTACTTATAATCAGTACATTTGGCGACTTAATTTCAATATTAATAAACGAAAGAGGCAGTGTAAATGGAATCTAAAGAAGTAATGGTAAAATGGTGGAATTGGAATGGCATTTGTCAAAATCATCCGGCAGAAAAAAAGAAGCTAATGCGTTCGTGGATGCAGTTATCCACAAACAGCAGCAGAAGCAGTCAGGCCGGTTTCCTTCTTTTACATTATTTCACATTACTTTTCATCTATTTCATACATTAAAACCCGATTGGTTGAATTATTTATTCATTCATCTCTCTCTAGAATGTGTATAATTTTAGATGGATAAATTGTGGTGAATTAACCTAATTTTCCCGGTTTGAATCTTACATTCAAATAGTAGAACTAAAATTGTGAAAATTTAATTTTAGGAAATTTTCAGTTTTAGCTTGAATAACAATTTTTAGACATCATTGTTGGATTTAGGTTCGATTAGTGTCTACATACAGCACGTGTACGGTGCATTTTATGTATTTGTTTTGGCGAAAATCAATAAAAAAAACGACAAGTATCTTAACTGTAAAAATTCTATCAACCTCTCCGTGTACGTGTAGCATCACTCGTTTGAATTTAGCCCATGTTTAATGGGGAATATTAAAATCAGATTTTTTTTTTTAGTAGATTTGTTTTCTATTTATAGTGTTGAGTATATTCATAATGAAAGATACTTTTTCCATCAATTTTCTTCATTTTATTCAATAGTTAGATTGAATAAACAAGACCACTAAGTATAACAAAAATAAGGCTTATTGAATAAAAAATTGAATCTTCTAAATTGTTTATCTAAGTTCTGTAAGAATAAACGAATCAAATTTTTGGTATCAATGTATTTTTTGATACTTCTTTCTTTATATTCATGAGTCGAATCAATGATTTTTTTTATATTTTATAATTGTGAGTACATTGAAAACGTTAAAAAGCTATTCTTGAATTCTGTATTTATACTTTTCGTATATATTTTCTCAGTTCTTATTTAATCTCGGTAATTCAGAATCGTGCCTATGGCTATTTGCCTACAAATCATATATGTTTCCCCACTTTTCTTGACGTCTTTGTTGCAGGTATTTGAGCCTCGTCCAGTCCTACCTCATCTTTCAATATTAATATTAATATTATAAAATTAAATTTATTAACCCCTATCCACCCTCACCTCACTTCCAAACCCTAAATTTATCTTTATTCATCCCTTCTATCTCTATCTCCTTCTTTATATACACTCTATCTAAACCTCTCTCTCGCCGGCGATGAGCATTGCTTTCTTTGTCGCGGTGCACGGCATTGTGCAAGCAAGCGCTCCCTTCTCTCTATTCTATCTCTAATAGCGGAGCCAGTAACTCGTTGGCAAACTCCTACGCAAACACTGCGCACAGTGCGCGGTGCTGCTTCATCACCGTCGTGCTTCCTCCCTCTTCATCGTCACCAAGTGGCGCTTATTCCCTCTTCTTCCGTACTATGTGGTTTTGGATTCGTGTTTTGGATATGTGGTTGGTGGTTGCGGTGTGGTCGGTTGGTTGGTTGGGGGATGCTATGGTTTGTGATTGTGTGGTTTTTGCGTTGCTGTAGGATATTGCGGTTGCGGTTGCGTGTGCATATTTTCTCTTAGTGATATTGGTGGTGGTCGTGGCGATGGTGATGGGGTCTTGGAGGTAGTACGATGGTCGTGGGTGGGGATAGGATGGGACGGGGTGGGGTGGGGTGGGGTGGGGCTATTTGTAATCAGTTATTTGATTGATTATGACCAATAAATAATATGTTACATAAAAAATGTGAATGTGTCGCACAATTTATTAAGCTGTGAACGAGAAATAAATTATGATCAATTAATTTAATAATTTGTGATAGTTACATAAGTTATGACTTATAAAATTTGTGATTTGTAATCAATAAATAAATTGTGAAATATAAAATTTTTTATTTTGTGCAATAAATAAATTGTGACCTATAATTTGTAACCAAAAAATAATTTGTGACCAAATTATAAGAAATCGTGACTTTAATATATTTAATTAATATCTGATTTTTGAAGTTTTAAACCTTGTTTCTTAGTTTTGAAATTGGCTATTATTACGCGAAAATATATTTCGAATANTTGTTTTTTTTTTTTTTTTTTACTTTTGAAATGGGTCATACTTAATCTTAAATATGAAATTTTTCCAAACTCAAACCCTAGGTTTATTAATAGATGTTCAAATGGATTTGACCCACCCATTAAACATAAGTCAATCCATTAGTTGATTAATCTAATTAATTAACTTAAACATGTTAATACACAACTCAATTAATTAATTTTACCAATGTCTCGTACTCATTAATTAATTAAATCTTAATATATTTCTTCTAGTTCTCGCATTTTATGTGTGGCCCATTAGGTTCTCGATTACGATTACAATGAAGAACGATGTGAATTATTATTTTGATGTAAGATAAATTAAAACTCTTCTTTAATTTATCATTAATTCTCCTAAATTATTTATTTAGATTTGTCGTTCTCGATTGATATCTAGCAATGTATCAGGACAATATATATAACAAAAAATGCCACGTGGTGTGACAAAAATAAATTTGTTCGTTTGTCATGAAACTATAATCCATTCGTCAATATGATCCGAGCAATAATGAAATATGAGAATGTGTCAATCTCAATTAATCAATCATATCTTTCGTCTTGCTCTTAAATCAATAATCATCGAAACTCCTTTCGACTTATGAACTCACCTTGACCAAGGATTTTGATACCAATTTATGCAGATGAAACACATATCATAATATCTTATTATCTAAGAGTGAAGAATCCTCTGTTGATCATTCACAACTTTTAAATGATTCTTAACATACTAAAACAATGTCATATTAGTGTTTCTTGACACAGCAACATCCAATATTACCAAAACATGACTGTCCTCATATAAGGTACTATGATGACCTCAAGTTAAAGAACCAATTACACTACCGAAAGTTAGATATTAACCATCGACACTTAGATAGTTATCCAGATTGAATCTTTGTAACGAGTCTCCATTAACAAAACATCCACTCTTTCATTTAAATGACACTATATTTTAGCTTGTGAAATCAACTACTCACATTATAAGTGAGAAATGCGTCACGTGCTAGTCTATCCGTATCTTGTTATTCTTACAATCACAGATAATTTAAGATTCAATTATATGTAACTTGTATCTCACAATAACAATTTCTCGTAATTAACAAATTAACAAGACTTAAATGTACGGACTTTATTAATTTAATTTATCAAAATAATAATTGAATTAAAAAATAGATCTGTCATAAATTAAATAAATAGTGCTATGTAACCGCATTGAGGTTACAGTCCCAGTTTAGGTGGCGCTAGGTTAAATGAAAAGTGAAATTAAATGATTTATTTAATTCCACCGATCATTTACTGAGGTAACAACCTCGGTGGAGCTAAATAATATTACTCTAAATAAAGCCGTATATATCATATTAAAAGTATCTACATTCAAAATCGACTAAATTCATGGTATAACACTTGCACAAATAATGTCCAAGTGTAGCTTGTATTTCATTTAGTGACTCGACAAATTGCACCGTCACAAATTCCATACGTCTAATCTGTTTTCTTCTGATATACATGTAACATAATATTGATGATGTCATTATTATTTGAGTTCAAACGGGACCCGCCGCCTGACCACCATTTTTTTTATGTCAGGAAAATTAAATGACTTATTTAATTCCACCGATCATTTAATGTCACATTAACATCATTTATACTGAGGTAACAACCTCAGTGGAGCTAAATAATATTACTCTAAATAAAGCCGTATATATCATATTAAAAGTATCTACATTCAAAATCGATTGAATTTATGGTATAACACTTACACAAATAATGTCCAAGTCTAGCTTGTATTTCATTTAGTGACTCGACAAATTGCACCGTTACAAATTCCATACGTCTAATCTGTTTTCTTCTGATATACATGTAACATAATTTTGATGATGTCATTATTATTTGAGTAGCATGATATGAAATATTAATTATTTGATAAACATGGTGCAACCACTAGGTGACATTTCATGACGCAGGTTGCCACATCTAGAACGTCATGAGATGTATATGCAAATCGGTTTGTTTTGATCATGTAAGAGATAAGGGTTGATTTATAGCAAACCATCATCTTCCTTCATACTTCGAATTTTGTATAATATTTCTTTATTGAGTGGAAAAAATTAACTTTAAGCTAAAAAAGTCTCCCTCCATTTGACTCTCTATTCTATTAATTTCATTAATAATTTGATTAACGACGTAAATTTTGTGCATATAGTACGAGTGTGAAATGGGTTGGGTTGAGCTCATGTTCGTCTGTGGAGCGAAGCGCGAGTCAACTCACTTCAAAAAAGTTGGGCTCAACTCGTCCAATGAAACTCACAGCTTGGTGGGACAAGCCGAGGTAGTTCGTAGGTAACAATGTTTTTATTTTTTTGCCACAAACATGAACGTTTAGCTAGTCGATGAGCGACTCACGCGAATTTTTTTACTGCTTGGCTCACTCATGCAGCTCATGTCGGACGCAAGACAAGTCATCTCGCAAGCGGTTCGTCCCATTTCCCAACCCCTAGCCTGTATATGATTCTCTGTTTCTCTTTTCTTTATTCTCTGTCTTCTTCAAATGTTCATAAAATGGAACTCAAAGAATGAAATAAATAGAAAATGTCCGCTACTGTCATGGACTTGATATCCGAATAGCAAGTTGATTTATAATTTTTCGAAACGAGCAATTTGACTTCAATCTTTGATCGTAAAATTAACGAAAAATTATATAACTATATTTATTAATAATTGATTATATAATAGCCTAACCTGGTAGTTGTGAAAATTCCAAAGGAACTTAAAAACCCTAGATTATGTCGCCATCTATTTATAACACCCACGAGCCCTCCGGACCTCTGCTCTCTGCATTCTGTACTTTCCCACCTGGAAAACTGAAAACCATGAAAATATAATACAAAAAAATGAGAGGAAAATCTTCTTCAAAGCAAATCAGTACTAAAAATGGTGGGGTGGAATTAGAAAATCTTGAAAACCTGAAAGAAAAACAAAAAGCCAATCTCTCTGGTTCTTACGTCCGTACCCTTGTTAAACAATTAACCTCTTCAAGAACCAAAGAAAATAAGAGTTCAGACGTAGAAGTCAGTTCCTGCAGCAACCAAAATTCAGCCAAAAATGGTGAAGGATTCGGTGAAAAGCGTAAAAAACAAGTGAGAAGAAGACTCCACGCCAGCAGGCCTTATCAGGAGAGGCTTCTGAATATGGCTGAAGCAAGAAGAGAAATTATCACTGCCCTTAAATTTCATAGAGCGGCCATGAAAAAAGCTCAAGAAATGGAAAATCAGACATTAATGGAGTCTTCTTCTCAAGAAATTTGTTTAGAAAATGAGGCTAAATTGAAATCCAGTAGAAACCAAAGAATTTACGCCTCAAATTCTACTTCAAATTTCTCCTACTGTTCTTCTGGGCCTGATTATTCTTGGCCTGTTTCTCCAGTTCCTCCTGCACCACCACCACCACCACCACCAATTTTCCAAGAAAATCTCAATATTTCACTGCCTAATCAAACCTTGGGACTGAACCTCAATTTTCATGATTTCAACAACTTGGACGCTACCCCTTATTACAATCCCACTACCCCTCCATCACTTTTTTCATCCTCATCTGCATCTTCTTCTTCACCTCCACTCTCGGCCACCGCCACCGCCACCACAGAAACTCCATGCATGGCGGCGATGGTGGCGGTATCCGGCGTACCAGAAATGGACTTGGACTTGCATCCAACAATGGATGATAAGGAGATGGCTGAGATCAGATCAATTGGAGAGAAACATCAAATGGAGTGGAATGACACCATGAATTTGGTTACCTCTGCTTGGTGGTTCAAATTCTTGAAAGCTATGGAAATTTCTCCTGAAGATAAAACAGAGGATTATGGATTATTCTCTCCGTTGGATGAAGTAATGGAATTTCCAGATTGGTTGAACGCAAATGAAAGCTGCTTGAATGATTATTGTTCTGATGACTACTTGCAGGATTCTGCTTTGCCATGGTAAGAATTTATTTTTATTTTTTTAAATGCTTGTGGAGAATTCAGAATTATATATTTTTTCTTTTGTTGAAAAAGATGTTTTCTGTTTTTTTTTTTTTTTTCTCTTCTTTTAATTGATTAGAATGAATAGCACTTTTGTTACCTTAATTTTTTAATTCTTTCATTCTACATTTATTTAAGAACATTTTTTTTAATTAAACTACCTCGGCCAAACTTAAAAAAGGTCGAGGAAGATTTAGATTTATTTATTTAAATTTAGTCAGCAACACGATATATATTTCACATGCACGTTATATTATTTTCATTGAAGAATTGATGCAGTGCAATTTCAAAAAATAAATGGAGTAGAGATTGAAATGTAATACCTTGCTTATTTCAGTACAATTATTAATTTAAATGTAGTCTAATTGATGACCCCATTGTTTGGTCGAGGAGGAGATGTTACACATATGGCATAGGCACAAAGTCCAAGAAAATCGTTCACATTATACTTTGAAGGTTTTTGTTATGTGTTACATTTCGGTGTACAAGCCCTCTTATAATAGGAGGGCTCGCGATTTTTTTATTGAACGCAGCTCCACTATTGTGAGGGGTTGTACTCGATGTACAAATAACAAAACCCTACTTTGAATTATGCATAAGTTGAAATTTTGTTTAAAAAATGATTCTATTATCATAATATTCTAGACTACTATTTAATTATTTTTTTCATTGTAGCAAAATTATAATTACACCTAAAAAGGATCTTTCTTGAGTAAAAAATAATTGAAATGTGTATTGATCTCTAAAATATGAAGTTCAATGTTCAATATCGAATAATACCATCAAAGTGTTATAGAAAGGCCGATAATCCTATAATTGCAATTACTCGACATGCTATTTTTGTAATTACTTCTTCCTTTTTCCTGATTATACAAACAACTATTTATATTTTTCTTTTAAATGATTCAGCATGGAGATTGAGGAAATTGAAGGATTAGATGGGGACTGGTTAGCTTGAGAAAGTTTCTCTTTTTTTTTTTAATGGAATCTTTGGTTTTCCCTCCTATTGACCTTGGATAGCCATAGGGGCCCCACAATTTTCTTTTTCTTTTATAATTTTTCATTTTTCTTCAAATAAGACTTGATTGTGGTAATGAACATGCAAAGCAAAACAACAGATGTGAAGAGGAGATTATTAAATTCCTCCCATCCTATTTTAGAGAATTTTACAGATTTTAGAGTTTATTAAACCCATGTTATTTCCTTGCTGTTAGTTACTACTCTATTTGCAGTTGCCCATTTTGCCAAAAAAAAACAAAAAAAAAAAGGTCTTGTAGAGTTTACTCAAAAAATTTCGAGAATAAAATTTAATTTCGAGTCTATATCTATTTAAATTTTCTTGTACATCTAAATTTTCGAGTCTATAAATATTATTTTATTGAAAAATATGTGGTTGAAAATGAATAGAAGAATGAAAATGAAAATTTTAATGTGGCTCAAACAGGGCTTAATTGGCAAAGAGATGAAAAATATGATGCCCGCCCTGATTATTATATTTTATATTAAGATTATAATTTAAATCGTATTTTAAAAATAAAAATTTTTAAATTTAAATAAATAAGTCAATGGCATTTTTTTAATACCTGTCCCATCTCAAATCACAAAAATTTCCAACAGAACGGGGACGGAGAAGACGGCCTAATTTGACCCACTCAACCCTACCTCACATGTTGCCATCCTTAAGAGAAGCTCACAAGAAGACCAAAAATGAAAATAAAAAATTGAAAAATACAGTACAAAAAAATCTCACCACACAAATATAGGGATGGAAATTTCGTGTTCCAATCAAGGAAACAGGGTGGGCGATAGGAACATGATCCTGTCTCAACTCTTACTATCTAAAAATGTGTACGATTTTACTATCAATTGAGCTCTTGCTGCCTCCCTATCAACTTATAAATTATCTGCACACTAGGACTCTGTTAGACATCGAGATCACAATTTCAAGAAAAAAGATCGACAATCATTGGCATTCCGGCTAACTGCTATAAAACAATAACAGTAAAATATGGATATTTTCCTGAAGTAAGTAAAGATGTTGCCCGTCCAAATTTACATGTGTCATGCCTTCCGTTGGTTGGGAATTGTTGTTATGCCCATTGTTTTCCTCCATTGAATTACTCGTTTTGAGATTATTTCCCTAAACCTTCCTTGATCACTAAAGATTTATATACGAATGTTAAGGATCGATAAAGTTGTTTCGTTACGGAATAGATTCATTGACTGCACATTCCAACTGTTCAAATCACTATAACATAGAAACTAATTATCCAAAAAAGAGCTTCACCATCCGACTCTTGTTTATTGTACCTATAGGAGTTATCCATCATACGAAGTTCGACAAACGGCAAGGGTTGGTGAATACACACCATTCATACGAAGGCCGTGCGAGTTGCTTATATCGCTGAAAAACTCAAAATCGATTAATCATACTACTTCATTATAGCCACGCGAAGCACGTGGGAAGCATACGAGGCCAGCCCATGTAGCCTTTGCTTTCCATGTGGCAGAGCCGGCCTTGGGGTAAGGCCACTAAAGCGATGGCTCGGGGCCTCCAATGTTAGGGGACCTCTGAAGTAAAATGTATAATTTATAACATTATTTGCTCACATAATTATTTTTTATATTTAAATCTTTCTATAGTTTATTTACCATCACAAGACGTTAAATATTCATTTCTTCTTCGTAATTCGAGCTTCTGGGATTTCTCATTCAATCTTGAATTCTCCGAAGCATTTGAATTCGTTAAGACGTAAATCGTAATTTGTTCTATAAAAATGGTTTGAATTTTAATCTAGTTCCATCTTTTCAATTTGCTATCAAATTACCATCTACATAATTACTGTTACAATAACAGCCCATGCCCTACGAGTTACTCATTCGGCCTCAAATTAGATCTTGAAGCAACCATTCATCGGCCAAAGTGTATGCTGTGGAATTTGTGTGTTTGTTTATTTTCAGTAAGCAAACTAGAATTTGTAATTTTAAACTCATTCAATCACTTAAAGAGATCAAATTAGCTTGAAAGATATTAAGAATAATTTCCTTAGACCGAACACAATTTCAAGGGCTGTTTCACGGATTTCTTTTGAACAATGGGATATGCTGTCAAAATTAGTGTTGCTCCGCTTGTAGAAAATTATGTTTTAGGCCTTATAATAATTAATCGTCTAGAACCTCAAAATTCTCGGGGTCAGCCTTGCCATGTGGCATTGAAGTGGATTCCATCCATATTGTGTGATGTAACGTTAGTCTTATCACTATTAAAGATATCTAGAAAATTATCCCACTTACTTCGAAAATCCGTTTCTTGGTCCATTACGATTAATTAAACAATTATCTCTTTTATATTTTTCTCTATTATATTTTTCGTTCACCCACAACAATAAATAAATTATTATTGAGGTACATTTATTAGTTACACTGTTGTAGGAAAAGTACATAATGTTCCATTACCCATCCTATTGAGAATCCAGGACTGAAAATTAAACATGACCCTATTTCAATTTTCTTATTTTATTTTAATATTTTAAATTAAAATTATATTTAAAAAATTAAATAAAAGAGAAGAAAAATAAAAATGATTGTGCTACATATATATATAATTACATGTATATAATAATTTACAAAATGATTTAAACACACATGATATTGTGAGATATGATTGGGTCGTAATTTCTCGATATAAAAAAAAAAAAATTATACTATCTTTTTGGCAACTAATCGATTTACTACTTGTACATAAAAAAATAAAAATATTAAATTATATAATATGACGTGAAAGGAAAATATAGGATGAAAAAGTCAAGAGTCCGATTGACCCACCCGGTTACAGATACTGTACAAGACTATAATCTTACTGTTTCTTCTGATCTTCTGTTGTTCCAATTTTGAAAACGAGATGATGATCATCAATCAACGTAATTTTCGGAAATATTAATAGCATAAAATCCGCCATTGATTAAAACCCAACCTAAACACCATTAACACTTTGTGACTTCCCTCTCCAATAGCAGAATCTGAAAAGGAGTGAAAATTCGTCCGCCGGGAAATTACAATTGTTAGCCAAATTTGGAATTAAAGCCAGAATAAGGTAATGTGATTTCTAATTTCACGTCCATTATATTGTTGTTTCTATAAAAATCCTAATTTACCCGATCCAAACCTTAAATTGTCTCTCTCATTATCATCTTCAGTTGCAAAATCCAGTAGCCGTTCGGCCATTTCTGCCTCGCTTACCAACTTTAAAATTCTGGTAATTTTCGTTTGCCGAAATATTACATTGGTATTTTTATACATTTTACATTTTTGTATGTTTAACATTATATCTCCTGAAATTTCTGCTCCATTTATAAGTTGAATAGTTTTTGTGTGGTAGTAAATGATTTTGGTTGAACTAGTTTCGTTAGTTTATTCGTCTTTAACAATACTTTCTAAAAAAATTTCCATTTTTCTTTCGTGGGAGGGGTTTTAGAAAATAAGTTGAGTTTCTGGGTTTAACGTTATTTTGACTTGAATCGAAAGTTGAAGTTCAAAAATTGAATCAGTAATGCAAATTAACCACGCAGAAGATTTTCTCAGTTAATTACATGAGGGCTTGGACGATTCTAGCAAAATTTAATTTTAACCACACATGTCGTAGGATCCACAAGTACTGCCCATTTATCCACCACAAATTGAGTAAAAGTAACTTTTTAGTTAAAGAAAGAAAGAAAAGAAACCCGAACAGAGGCAAAATTCACAATTTTCTTTATACTTTTCACTAAAATTGCACAATCTATGTGTTATTGTACCATTAAACTTCACTACATTTGTTTCTATCATGAGAAACTACTGTTATAGTGGTAATATTAACTTTATTGATACCTTTTTTAGCTATGATATTTGCAGATGGAGTATGTTAATGTCTTCCTCTACTATGGTGGCAAATGGGATGAACTCAACAACTACAATGATTATTCAGTTTCTGGAATTCTGGTTCCAATGGAATGCACGTACAGCAAACTTGTTGAGATGATAGTGAAAGAGTTAAATTGGGATGCAACAAAAGATGCAGTTTCACTAAAATATCAAGTTAACAAAAACATGCCTCTCATTAAGATTTCCAACGACAACTCTATCTCATTTTATTTGGAACTCAAGAAAAAGGACCAAGATGTCACAAAGTATCCATTATGCGTTGACGTTGGACCAGTATCACAAGGTAACCTATTTTTTTGAGAGTTATGTTGATTGCCTTTGGATTCTTCTCTTGTTGTCACTGCATCATTTTTTTTTTTCATTCTCGGCTGATTTTTTCTGACCTTCAATAAATGTTGATATTTTTCGACCGAACAATTAATTCAGAATTGTTTTTGTGGTTTCATAAAAATGTCACCTGATTACTTTATATTAGAAAATAACCTACTTTACATCGTTGCACACTTGTTTTCATTTTTCAAAGGCTAGTATTAATTGCAGCTCGTTGTTTTGTCAGATTTTTTAGAGAAAACTTCGCAATTTTTGTATCTTTTCATTAGAAAGTACTTTGAAATTTTTGTGTCTTTTCATTAGAACATACTGTTATTTTGGTTATATTAAATATTAAGAATATTGATACCTTTTGTTATCTCTGATTGCAGATATGGAGCACGTTAGTGTTTTGGTCTACTATGGTGGCAAATGGGATCGATTCAACAACTACATTGATTATTCAGCTACTGGAATTTTGGTTCCAAGGGAATGCACATACATCAAACTTGTTGAGATGATAGTGAAAGAGATAAATTGGGGCACAACAAGAGATGCAATAAAAATACAGTATGAAGTAAACAAAAGCATGCCTCTCATGAAGATTTCTAACAACGACTCCGTCTCATTTTATTTAGAACTCAAGAAAAAGGACCGAGATGTCAGAAAGTTTCCATTATGCGTTGACGCCGCATCAGCAGCACAAGGTAATGGAACTGAAACATTTCCAGACATATCACTTTCGCAAGATGCCTCTGTCGAACGAGGTAATAAGATGCCACTGCAATGTTGTGGGAGACATTGTTCGGAGACTTCATCACCTCAAAGGCTACCAACAATTGAGGATGTTGATTCTGAAGGTTCACATGGTAACAGAACTGAAAGATTTCAAGACATGTCACCTTCGCAAGATGCTTCTGTTGAAGGAGGTAATATAATGCAGCTACAGCGTCGTGAAAGACTTTGTTTGGAGATTTCATCACCTACAAGGCTACTAACGATTGAGGAGATGGCTGCCGAGATTTGTGATAGCCTACCGGAACCTGAAGAAATGAATGACGAGACAGAAACTAATGTGATTTCACATCCCACTGTCGACGGGATTGCAAAAAATCAAATTTACCGGAGTAAGGAATTGTTAAAGACAAGTATTGCCTTATATGCGATACAGAACAGATTTCAATTCAAGGTGTATCGGTCCGACAGGAAGGAATATGTGCTGAAATGTCTTGATGATAATTGCGGCTGGTCTTTTAGAGCTTCAAAAATCAGAGAAACGGACATGTTCAAAATAAGATACATGGAAAATAGTCACACGTGCAAGTTGGATGTCGTGTTGAGACATCACCGCCAAGCAACAAGTTCGTTTGTGGCTAGTTGCATTAAGTACAACTATCTCTCTCCAAGGACCATATACACTCCTGGTGACATTATGAAAGACATGATGAATACATACGGAGTGTGGATGAGTTACGAGAAAGCTTGGAGAGCTCGAGAGCAGGCATTGCTTAAGGATAGGGCGGTGTTAGCTCCGACGCCAAAAAGAAGACCCGGAAGGCCTAAGGGAAAAGGAATACCATCAACAGAAGAGAAAGAGCAAATTACAAGGTGTGGAAGATGCGGGGAGTTCGGCCACAATCGAAGAAGTTGCAAAACCTCCCCGCCAATAAAATCAAAGTCAGACAGGAAAAGAAAGTCACAAGATTCTCTGACGTGCGAGGTAACATATCCAATATATATTTAGATTAAATGCACAGGTTATTTGGGACTTGTAGTAATTTCTATTCAAATTACTGTGAACAATAGTAATTTACTTTGTGTTGTGTTGACAGGACGATCAAAAGAAAAACTGCAGTGAACGAAATTGCACTGGAGTTGATGACACGGAAAAGATATTGTAGTGTATTTGCACGTGTGCTTAGTGGATCAAAGCAACAGAATAAACACTGTGATTAAATTATTGAGGTAATCACTTTCATTTATTAATTGATGATTTATTGAATTTTTTTAAGTCTTCACAGTCGGTGCCAGATAGCATTATTTTATCAATAACCGCATTGTTCTATTTTCATAGCAACTTCTGCTTAAATTATTATTATTATTATTATTATTATTATTTAATTTTTACAATAATATAGCCTACCAAGTATAAAAAATGCCCATCTTTAATTTTCTCATTTTTATAATTCTTCCTCGTGGTTTGGTTAGGGCTCATTAGTTAAATCTACTATTGAAGTTTTAAGTACGTAGTCTACATTTTCTACTTCTTTAACGATGAATCTATCAAGATTACCTTTTTTGAAATTGTATTAACTTGCCATTAATTTTTTTTAAAAAAATTAAAATAATTCTTGTTTCTCAATAATAAGTCAAATTTTTTTAAAAAAATTTATTTATTATTTTTGTGCCTTATTTTCTTTAAATATTGTACCCTTTAACTTTAAATAAATAAATATTATTAAATTAAAGAAGAATTTTTTTTTTTTTTTAAAAATACGCAACTAAAATATTTGTAGTGCTCCTAAAATTATGAAGTTTTTTTCCGGTTGTACCACTTGCACACCCCTCCCCGATCTTAGAATAAATTGATAAAGACAAAAAGGAAAAAAAAAATATTGACGTTGTGATATCATACCTTTAAATCAGTGGTAAGAAAGTCTTCTGATGTTAATATGTTTTGTCCAGTTAAATGAATAAAATTAGTGACCAACTTTACTAGATTTCTCTATTTTTCATTTTGAATAGATTGAAATCTCTCTTTTTACCTATTTTGATCAATAATCTTCAACTAAAGGTACTAAAATATGTGCTTAAACTGCACTAGGGGTGTAAGCAGTTTCGGTTGATTTCGACAAGTTTTCAAACTGGATTATATCACTTACTCTCTCCCTAATTTCTCATTCTTCCTTATGGCTACAACACCACAAGCGCCCTTCGTCGTTGTCATCGTTGGATACACCATCATCACAATCCGGTGTTACAAATCTCCCAGCTGCTTCATTTCATGCACTCCGGCACCTCGTGGCGATTGTATGGGTACAGTTGTGATGCGGTGGGGTGCAGTGTTGTGGGTGTAGTGTGCTATGTGCAGTGGGTGGACAACGTGCTATGGTGTTGATTGGTTGACATGAGGTGGTGGGGGTGGCTCAATGGTGGTGTTTGACGACGGTGGTGTGTGCGGTGAGGGTGATGAGGTGATGGTTACAAATGGTGGTGGTAGTCACAAATTATTTAGTTGATTGTGACCAATAAATTGGTTAATTTGTGACCAATTATTTGAGATTGTGACTAATAAATAATAGAACCGATAACTTGTTCACAATAAATAATACGTAACCTAAAAATTTGAATAGTGACTTATAAAATGTCATTTGTGACTAATAAATAAATTGTGACCTATAAATTTATTATTATTATTATTTGTGATCAATGAATAAATTGTAACCTATAAAATTTTTTATTTGGAACCATAAAATAATTTACGACCTATAAAAATTTTTATTCGTGATCAATAAATTATTTGTGATCAATTAATTCGATAATTTATTATCAAATAGTATAAAATTGTGACATCAATATATTTAATTGATAAAATATATTTTTAATTAATTATTTCATAGATTAAAATTTAATTAAAATCTGATTTTTAAAATTTTAAACTTTATTTCTTAATTTTCAAGTGGACCATAGAAATTTTCCCAAATTACTTTGGTAGACCATCATAGCCCTCTCTTGAGTGACAGCCCATTACAGTTGAAAGCAGACCGGCCAAAGCTATGAAAGCAGACCGGCCAATAGCATATGACCGTTCATGTCATTTGGGTCTAAGCTGCCTAACACATTTTGACACATTTAATTGTGTTAACTTACTATCTTTGAATGTGTAGTCACATATCTTACAATTGATCCTCCATGTGTTCCTTAACATAGTACACAAGAGGAGAAGTACGATGTACATAGAACAATAAATTAGCTAATTAAAGTTACTACAAGAGAATGGAGGGATCAGACTTGGTGAATTTGTGTCAACTCGTGTGTTATGAGTAGCCTAAGCAAGGAGTTGGGAGACCATTGCATTATGAGAATCTGGCCCATGATTATTTACACTTGGGATGATGTCTACTGGAGAAATGAACTTGACAAATTCTTGGAGTTCTGTAAAACTGCTGTGTTCACTGTAGGGTACCTCGTACCTAAAAGAGATTCGAATCACATGTCAGCATTATCGAGTTTGCAATGAAAATTTGCCAAAAAAACCATAATAAAAACTAGGCTGCAACAATATGTTCACCTTATAATAGTGCCCTGCTGCCACCTTCTTCCGGGAGACTTCTTCTTGCCCTTACCAAATGACCAGCCGGTGGGAGAGAAAGCAACTATGAGACTAAATCGACTCTGAACAAAATCAAAGAAAATTATAATGAAATGATATACTCGTACTGTATATAATCCGTAGAACATATTATGCAACATTTGATGTTAATCACTTGTAAAGGAAGCTGAAAATCAGTTTCTCGACACTAAAAGGGAATTCAAATTATAGGACAAAAAGACATTTAAGTACAGGGTGAAATTCATAATATTGTTGGAGACTCCGAAAAATAACCCATCCAAAATAATTTCATTTTTAGAATGTATCCCTTACCCCATACTGATTGGACATGTGCTTTAATCTTTTGAAGCTTGCAATAGTCCACATGGGTACAACATGAATATGGCTTTCCAATTCATCTTTTGTAAACCATTGCATGTCTTCCTCCGGGAGGTCCAGGCATTTTAAAATGCGTAATTTTGCTGCATTGACATAGATTTTTTTGTGGAGAGATCTGGCAACCTCCATGAACAACCTTTCTTTTCCTGTTCTTGAACAAAAAACACAAGGAAACAATTAGTGGATTTTGCAGAGATTAAGAGTGGGTGTGTAATGGAAATACTCAAATCAGATTGATTGAAGAGATGAGCAGATATCTGGATGGTTGGCAAACGCGCATGAGCAAACTCAAACACAGCATGAGAGATTTAGGAGTAGACATTACCGATGGTATAGCTGCCAATCAAAAACAAAGTTTTGGGGTTGAAAGCTTCGGCTTGGATGGCGTCAATGACAAATTGAATTACAGCCTCCTGTTTTGGGAAGTCATACTGCAAGAATGGAACAGAAAGTATCTATTACCAACTGAACGGAATCTAAAATGGAGCCAATACTAGTTCATATATGTCGACTATGTATATGAAATATTGCCTCTGTTTGGCCCCCATTTCTTAGAACTCATTTTTTCAAATTCATTTTCAACCACACGTCGCAGGATTCACAACTTTTATCAACTTTTCAACAACATATTTCACTAACTTTTATCAAAATCTACTAAAAGTCTTATTTTTATCCAAACCAAATTGGGGCATTGTCTTTTCAACATCATCATAAGAAACCAATAGGGGAAAAATATTCTCATTCTCGTGTAAGTGCAATTATTTACGGGAATACTGAAGAGCTGGAACCGTATGCTCATAAATTTTCCATGTTTGACTAATTGAAATCCATCTGAACAAGTTAAAGATATTGGAGAACTGAGACTGAACTATTAGAACTAAACAAGACCTCATTCACACAAATATTTCAGAGATTTTCGTGATCAATGGCAATCCCCAGGTAACCATCCCTCTATAGAGATAACATCTACATATAAGAATGTGAAGTCAACAGCAACTTTGACGTCCATAGAAAGGCTCAAGTACAAACTCATATGTGATTACTGCCATTCAAAACTTCTATACTTCTAATTTTCCCGAAAATAGCAATAACAACATGATAAACCAATCTAAAAGCTTGTTTGGGAAAGATTTTTTAAAACCATTTTTGCCTAAAACCATATTCAACAACACATTTTATAGGACCCATAAATTTTTATCGCTTTTTAACCATACATTCTCTCAAAAAATCATTTTTCACTTGAAAAAAGAAAAAATATTTCCCTAGCAAGGTTTATGTTGCAGAATAGTTAAACCATTTTTAAACAGAGATTTTTTACTCTGTGCAAGGTAAAATATCCATAGATCTAATTCTGATTAATACAAGGACCGAGTTAATGTAGCTAAAACCAATTTAATCTGGGCAGACCTGGAGATGACTTTGATTTAACCATACAGATGCTAATTGGAGCATAAACCTTTTCGAGCAATACCCTAGCTTTCAGTATCGATTCTATCCATGAACCTACCTGGGGATCACAATATGTTGTGTCAAGAATGAGAGTGTGGACTGGGCAAGTCTGCAAAACGGAAAGTTTTGCCATCTCCTCACAAAAGCGGAAATCTCCGGTGTGTAATACAGCCTGAATGCATGGAGAACCACAGGATCAATCTTCGAAATACTAAACAACCGCCAAAACAATAAGTATTCTAATAAGTCAATTTGGTACGCACCTTACCATTGGGTGGTTCAAATAAAATTATGATAGCACCCGGGCAGTGATTTGCATCAAAGCATGTTACGTCAGTTCCTGCAACATTGATCTTCTGGTTAAGGGGCAAAACTTGTATTTTGTCCCATGGGATACCGATTTTTAGATTAATAAGCTTTGCAGTGATGGAGGAACAATAAATCATCCCATGACAGAAGGACTTCGTAAGTCCTTGATAATCTGCAGAGAACATAACACAAATTGCGTGATTATTTTTCACTCTATATCGAAAGATATTAAAGGAGAATCAAGGTGTGGTGGTTACTTAACACCTCAACCCTAAATATATTTTATAAATAAAACTAAACCAGTTATCTGTTATCTCATGAACTAGAACTTCATGGCTTGCATGGCACAATTAACACATCAATGAAAATGAGTCCTAGTGCTTTATTGGAACAATTGATGACATCTCACAATAATAAATAAAATCTATGGAAATAGACTTACGATCTAAGTGGAAATGAGTAAGAAACCAATGAGAGCATTCTCTTCTTAGATATTTAAAAGCATCCTGCAAAAATAATGTGAAATATTATGGTAGAAAGAATGTTACATCATAAACCCCATCTTTTTGAGAAATAAGAGAAGGTGAATGGAACTACATTCTTATATCACAAAAATGGTGCATTCTGAATCATTCAGAGATAAAATAGACATGAACCGAACATTATTAATTAAGTCTACCGTTAATCTCACTACACAAACAATCTTAAGCAATATAGTAGAAGCATATATGATTCCAATGTATCTAGTCCAGAAAAAATATTTTTCAATTCTTTCGCCAGTTATTATGCTGATGCACATGATAGAGTCCAATTAACCAGGAATGCTATTCAGTGGATACAATGTCTATGTTGACAAGACAAATTTTCAATGTAGTGCATCTTTTCAATTAAATTAGAGTTTGCAGTCGAACACTTACTACACCCAGCATTATCTCATACTATCAGTTGTTCTTGCCACTCTATCATAACATGGACATTGCATGATCCGGAAGCACAAGATTATTAATAAGAGGATAAAATACCAACATCAAGGGTTGGAGACATGAAAGTTTACCACTCGAAACGGCGTTCCTGGTATACAACACCACAGAGGAATATCTTTCTGTTTTCCATTCCTGACACGACTTTTCCCTAGCATGTTCCTCTGAGCAGAATCTGGCTTACATCTTCTAGCCTCCTTTTGTCCACTAGAAGCAGTGCTGCCTCTGTTTCTTACAGAAAAATGACCTGGAAAATAATCAGTTATTAACTTGTTTGTTCCCATTTTAGTCTCATCGACTACATTTTTTGAGACATCTGTCTTCACTTCACCAGCCATCATGACATCTCCTCTTAGTTCCCTTAAAGAATGAACAATTTTTTTCCGGGGACCAAGTGCAGTAATGCCAATGCTACACAGGTCCTGTAGGAAAAACAATGGCAATATTCAGTCAAATTTGGTCGAGTAATAGAAAGTTGATGGACAGGCAATTCTGTGAGTGTGCTAACTTCAGTCAACTACAAAGAAAACTTGAGCCAAGAATTTCAGCAGACCACACTAACAGGCTGATAAGTAACAGCTTAGCTGACATTTGCAGAGGACAGGTCAGGATCCACATCAAGGCAGATCAATATGATCGAATTCTGAAGTATGGTACTATGAATGTACCATATACACACATAAGAGTCCGTCGCTGCTTGCAAGTACTAATTAACATATGAGGATCTCATGACAAAATCATGTCAGTTTTGAGAAACTCAAATAAGAGTAGGCCATGAATTGCATTGCAATCTCTCACACTAGCAATACATTGGTAAGAGGAGAGTCTTGGGGCACAAGGGTAAATTTGAACTACATTTATTAATCACAGATTCACAAGAAGTAATTGTTTCCTGCAACTCATTTCAAACATTGAGCAGAACTATAGATATATTTAGATGACTTGTATGGTTTTACTAGTTCCCATCAAAATCAAATTCAAATCAAATGGTTTTTCTAGTTCCCATTAACATATTTCTACTTTCGTAGCACTAGATTTATGGCATGTTTGAACTTGGGGAAATCCCTTTTTGTCCATTTATACAAGGAATTTGCAGAACTGACTGTGATATTAAAAAATATATATTCTAAAAGAATTCATCAATTCACCCATATTGAACGCATGTATGCACAGCCAGATTAAATTCATTCTGCACACCAGCACATTGAAACAACTTCCAAATTTGGGCCTATACAGGCATTGCCTAACACCATTACAGTACTTATCATTAAAAAAAAATAAAACAAAAAAAAGAACACCTCATCTGTTAGACACTGCAGTGTGTCCCAGTCAATCTCCTCCCTCACGAAAACATCTTCATATTTGGAAAGGCCTAAATTGCGAAGCCATTCTAGAACAGAAGACACGTGAACAACCTTCTGAGGAGGTCGAATAGAAGAACCATCAAGAACTTTTGCGGGAGATTGATGAGAAGTATCACTATAAGGAACAGACACCTGAAAGATACATCAGATTAGATCTGAAAGAGAAATTCATATGAAACACAACTTTTATCTGAGGAAGGATTCAGAAACGGGGATCTTAAATTTCAAAGGTAACTAAGATTTCAACAAATGTTTTTAATTGGTCATCTGCAACCAAAACATTATGTCCAAAATGATTTTATGAATCAAACTCTAATTTGAGGGTTATATAACATTATTCCTCAAATTCTTAGGTGTTGACTTAATATTTTGAATTTTTAACAATAAACCATCTAATAATCCTGGAATTACAAATTCCTTTTGCACAATTCTTAATCCCAGATGCACAATCCACAAGTTTCCACAAGAATATTGAATAACTAAGTAACTTCTTTTCAAAACTTAGCCTCCGGTGGGAAGAATTTATAAATAGACAGAAATTAATTGTGCGTAAATAGTTAGTACTTGTGGGTCATTGGAATGTATTGTTGAAGACAAAGTTTGAACATTTATAAATTAGCCAAAAGAAGGCTTCGTTTATTATTGAACTCTTTCAACTGAGACAAAATTAAAACAATTTTTGCATCAAATAAAGAGGGGATAAATTCAGCTGTAATCCTATAAGATAGGGTTAGAATGTTCAAATCACAGGCCATATTATCAAATATACATACAAGGAAGACGAGCAAATTGAAACAAAGGGCCTTACATCAGTTGAATTTTCCATTTTGTCAAGGCATTCGTTAGTGTGAACCTGCCTAAAGTCATCACTCAACCCCGAAATATCAGCTCCACGTAGAGGACAGCAGATCGAACCACTCTCAACATTGCAATTTTCTTCTTCGAGAAATTCCAAATCGTCCACATCCGAAACACGCTCGCTGTTATCTCCATCAGCGCACAGCTTGAGCAATACGTCGAATGGAGTGCCTACGTCCTCCAAAATCTCTTCCTCATCAAATCTTTCCTCCTTTTCAATCCCAACTTCCCTGTCAACAGCTTCATTAACATTATCATTACTATCGCACGCATCAGACATTAAATTTGGCTTCAATTTCAACAACCTTGACTCCATTGAATTACTATTCGAGAAACACCCTCCACTCCCGTTCGACTTTAACAAATCAAGAGTTGGTTCTATTGAGTCCAACCCACAACCCAAATCTGACTCCCTTCGATTTTCCTTTCCGGGATTTTGTCTTTTAGGCTTTTTCGATGGATGAGTGGTGGTTGAGCAATGGGGTTTGAGAGGTGGCGTCTGTGAGCTGGTTCTAGAAGCGGAGAGAAAAGGGTAATCTTGAAAATCATCGTCTTCAAGTACTGGGGAGGTGAGGCTGAGAAGGGTTTGTGATTGTGAAGAAGAAGGGATTTTTCGATTGGATTTTGCGTTGGGATTGAGAGCCATTGGGTGGGCACACAAAGACACAGTGGTGACGGGCCAGAGGAGCGAAGAGTTTTTCTTGCTTTTCAAATTCTGGGCGTGGTAAGTAGAAATGGAGGGAACTTAAAAATTCTAAGCCCCTGTTTGGTTTGGACAAAATTTTAAATTAAAATCTAAACTAAAGTCAACAAATTTTGTCAATGTTTGGTGGGGATTAAAATTAGATTTTTAGTAAATTTTATTAAAAGTTGATGAAATGTGTGGTTGAAAAGTTGTAGGTTCCATAAAATGTGTAGTTAAAATTAGTTGTTGACTTTAATTTAGATTAAAATTTCGATTTTAATTTCTACGGCTTAATCGAAGTTTTATTAAGATTTACTAGGGCACGTTTGATTCTCATTATTGTAGAATGAGAATGAAAAATATAGTCGTTATTGTGCCCCACACAAGAGATAGAAATTCAAAATTGATGACTTGATGTGATGGATAACGGTCATATTTTTCATTTTTATGAATGAAAAATAAGAAATGAACGGAGGCTAAAAAATTGGTTGTTACCTAAAATAGATAGGGATTAAATAAGTTTACTTATAAGTAGGGCTGCACAAAAAAATCACGAAACCGCAAACCGAACCGAAGTCGTTGGTTTGGGTCGACGTGGACCCGCAATTTTTTTTCTCTCAAACCGAACCAAACCGTTTCAAAAGGGTTTGGTTTAGGTTTCAAATTTTAAAAACCGCAAAAAACCAAACCGAATTGCACTTTTTTAAATTAAAAAAATATTTTTATTAAATTATAAATTCTCA
>CAIGRT010153177.1:0-15957 GCA_903798405.1 Fraxinus platypoda | reverse complement strand
AATTTTTGAAATCATATTTTCTTGAAAATAATTATCATAAAATCTTATCTCGAAACTCGTTCAATACAATTCAAACATGCAGTCATTTTTCTAAAATAAACTCTTTTTTGTTAATAATTATTGAAAAATCTTATCCAAAAACTTATTTCCTGTACAAGTCAAACACGTAGTAATTTAATCCAAAATTTCTTATTCGAGCATGATGCACATATTACCACCATTTTTTTTTTTTTTTNGTCATTTTTCTAAAATAAACTCTTTTTTGTTAATAATTATTGAAAAATCTTATCCAAAAACTTATTTCCTGTACAAGTCAAACACGTAGTAATTTAATCCAAAATTTCTTATTCGAGCATGATGCACATATTACCACCATTTTTTTTTTTTTTTTGAAATATTTTTGGCATGCAAATAATCATTGATCGTACCAATAGCATCATTACTAACCCAAAAATAACATATTTCCTAATTTTTTTGGTATGCAATCCCCTTTTATTAAACAATTGAATTTTCATAAAAATAAAATAAAATTAATTGAGATAAATATTAAACAAAATAAATAAATGTAATCAATGGCGTGTTCGGTAGAGATTAAAATCAGATTAAAATTGAAAAAATAGCCGTTATTGTTGACTTTTATTAGACAAGTGAGACCCAATAACGACAATATTTTCAATTTTAATTGGATTTTAAGCTTAGCCACACATGCTCCAAGTCTGATCAAGTCCAAATGATATGTCGAAACTAAAGAGGGGGATAAAACAATATTGTCGAAATCAAACTGAACCAACTAGAATGATTGAAAAAAAAAATTATTTATTCGAGTTTTTTATCACCGGTTCGATTGTTGTTCAAACACGAGTTTAAAACAAACAAGGTGGCCCGTAATCTAGATTTTCATTGACAATAAATACTCGTTACTCAAGTCAACCACCTACTTTTTACGCCGTTTCATTTGCAAATTGCAACACCATATGCACACAGTCCACAAAACGTTAACTACAAACCCCCTTTAGCCCCACGCTAGGTAACTTCACCATCACTTCCCCTCTACCATCTTTTTCCTTCTCTCTGTATGTGTGTGTGTGTCTCTCTCTCTCTCTCTATATATATAGAGGTGTGATGTGAATTATTATCTGTATCTTGAAAAATGAAAACCCAGAAACCCAACGGCATATTCTTTTCTATGCGTCTTTCTTTCTCTCACTAACTTTAAATCCATTCTTTATCGACCCCATTTGACAGAAAACAAAATCATTTTTGAACGAAGAAAGAAGGAATCTTTTCTATTTTTTTTTTTTTTTTTGGGCTTCTTCATGTTTTACCGTTTCTTGAAATTAGTAACGAAATGGTTGTGAAGATGATGAAGTGGAGACCGTGGCCACCTCTGATTTCAAGAAAATATGAAGTGAAACTTAAAGTGCAGAGGCTTGAGGCTGATGGCGGTTGTGATTGGGTAGTTGGGGGTGCAGAGAAGGATAAAAGTGGGCTTGCAGTGGAGATCAGGTGGAAGGGTCCCAAGATTTCGTTGGGATCATTTAGAAGGACGGTGAAAAGAAACTGCACAAGAGAGGAAAGTGTAAAAAGGGTGGACGGGCCAAACGGCGGCGTTTTGGTGGAGTGGGATGAAGAGTTTCAGAGTGAATGTAATCTTTCTGGGTACAGGGACAACGTGTTTCATCCATGGGAGGTTGCCTTTACTGTGTTGCATGTGAGTCTTCTTTTCTTTTTCTTATTATTTTTTCATGATTCTTGAATATACATTTCTGGGGGTTTTTTTAATTTAATTTTTGTCTTTTCTTGGGTTCTTTCGTGGGTTTCATTTTTCAACACCTCTTGAAATTTTTTATTCGATGTCATAAAGATTGGGTATCTGGCTTATTGGGTGAGATTTTCAGTTTCATGATTATTTCCTTCTATTGTAGAAAAATCCCACATCTGGTATTTGAGCACGTGCATCTCAGTTTAAGAGTTGTAATAACATATGATCTGTAATGATTTAGGGAATAACTTTCATATGGGGCGTATTTAAGAGTCTTTTGGGGTCAAATCCAACGTTATTTACAGAAGAATATAATTTTTTATGTGATCTTGAGATTGAAATATTCAAAAAGAGATAGGGAGACAAATGTCTACACAGATGCTCCATCCCCAAATTTAGGCAACCTTTTTTTTTTTCACGAAGGCTAGGATATGCAATTTTACTGTCTCTTGATGGGAGTCAAAATTACTACAAACGAATGTGTTATGCCTGTCAATCGAGTATTTGAATTGGTTCAAAACGCCTATTATTGGGATTGTGTTATCGGATTACTAAAACGCCTATTTGAATTGGTTCAAAATGCCTCATATCGTGAAAGGATCTTTAAGCCACCATTTCATGGGCTTTCCGAATGCTTCTTGTCCACGTTTAATTGAAATTATAGATTCTGTATATCATTTTGTGTGGTTTGCCATGTGTGCCGAAGAATCTTTTAATCGTATTTGACTTTGCAGACATCATTGAACCCTGTCTTGTCTTCTTAAATGTTTCTTTCCTTCATGTAGTAGTCTATGAAGGCTTTGAGATACACTGAACTTTGTTTATCTTATATCAAAGTTGGCTGCCTATGCCCTGTTGTTTGAACTTTAAATAGTTAAATTAGTTAGGTCGTTATTGTAATGGTCCAATTTTTTATTGCACATTCGAATAACCAGAAATTCTACATGTTGTGGCATATGGTACACTCTTTGGTTTTGTGGATGTTGTTTTGGTTTTTTTTTTATTTTTTATCACGTGGTCATTGTTGATATGGTCAAGTATTATGTGCTCTTGGCTAAAAATAGGTAAGAGTAACGCCATTTAATTTACTTGGTTTGTTAATCAATTATCGCGAGTTCTGCAAGATAGCAATTATACCATGTTATATCATTTACGTCCATGTTTGCATTTTTCTAAAATCAGAGGTTTGTTAAAGAGTTATTATTAAGCTCTTAAGAGCAACATATGGATTTTTGTTTTCTTTCAGAGTTTTGTTCAAGAGAACTAAACTTGCTTGGTTTTGTTTAGGGGTTGAATCAAGGGGCGAAGAACAAGTTTCCTATAGTTGGTTCTGCAGCCTTGAACCTTGCTGAATTTGCTTCCAAGAATGAAGAGCAAGAGATTGAACTTAAGATTCCCCTTTCAGTGTCAGGTGCTGCAGCTCAGAGCTGTTCCTTGCTTTGTGTACGTATGAATTCATGAATTTTATCTGACATCAATTTGGGATCACTAATCTTCATAATATCGGTTATTTAAATTTTATTACGGGCTTCAAAATTATTTATTTCCTTCTACATCTTAACAGCCATTTTGATTTCAGATATGTCTAAGCTTATTGGAACTCAGAGCTGCACAAGATCCAAAAGTGTCGGTGCAAAGGCAAATGATGCTGGATACATCATCTCCATCATCTGCAGACACTTCCTCGATAGATAGAGATGAAGTTTCTGTGCTTAAAGCTGGTCTCAGAAAGGTAAAAATCTTCACAGATTTTGTGTCGACTCGGAGTGCTAAAAAAGCTTGCCTGGAGGAAGATGGTAGTGAAGGCAGATGCTCTGCCAAGAGTGATGAGGGCGAGTATGCTTATCCCTTTGATGCAGACTCACTTGATGAATATGCTGAAGGAGCATCTGACGACATGAATGAGAATTCCACTGTTAGGAAGTCATTTAGTTATGGTTCATTGGCATATGCTAATTATGCAGGCGTGTCATTATACTCTAGTGCTAAAATCGAAGCTGAGGATGAAGATTGGATTTACTACAGCAACCGCAAATCAGATGTTGGCTCCTTGCACAAGGATGATTTGAGTTCCACTGTTTCTGAGCCATCTCTGATGCAGAATTCAAAACGTAGTATTCTACCTTGGAGAAAGAGGAAGCTGAGCTTCAGATCTCCCAAGGCTAAAGGAGAGCCATTGTTAAAGAAAGCTTATGGAGAAGAAGGTGGAGATGATATTGACTTTGATCGCCGACAGTTGAGCCCTGACGAATCTCTCTTGTATGGGGTAAGGATCGTTAAATGCTCTCTTGTTATACCATAGGAACAACAACAACACAGAACCTTTTCCAATAAATTTGAGTTTGGCTAAATGAATTTTCCGCCTTGCAGTTGGGTTGATTGCTAGATGTATTGGTAGCTAATGCAACTAGATCATTAACAACTATCACAAGACATGTCAGTTTGGTTTACCCCTTCTAACATGTTCACCAATGTTGTATATGATCTTTCAATCATATACAATTCCTATAGCACTTTTTCATACTATCCAACCTGCTACATACTTAAATGCATTACACCATTTAACGCAGTTTCTTTTCAAGCTTGTGATTTTTTATTCAATTTTTTGTTTAATTGAATTATGAAGCAAAAATTGTCTTTTTTTTTTTTGGCTTTATCCAGTATAAGGCTGATCGTTGTACTATATTTGATTTTGTAATACTGATTAGGATATCTATGTTTCTTTGGTAAGTCGTAACATCCTTTGCTTTCTTCTTTTTGCGGTTCATAATGATCTCCTAACCGCAGCATTCATATTCTAATCAGGAAGCATTTATGACCTGGTGTGAGGCTTGTAGTTATACTATACTTGACTTTAGTCTTTAGGCCTATAATACTAATTATGAAACCTATATTCCTCCCCTTCTTCAAACTCAGATTCTCCGTTTTGCATCATATCTAAGGGTCAGAAAAGTTACTTTCTATGTTAAATGAAAATGGCCTTAACAACCTTTTTCTTGCTTCTTTTCGGGGTTCGAAACGAGTCTCCTAACTGCACTGTGCATAATCTAATTGGGGAAGCATTTGTGACCTGGTGCATTTACTTTAGATTTTAATCACGCCACTGAAATTTATGAAATGTATTAAGAAATAAGTTGACTAGTTTTTTCATCTTGGCGAGTATGATACACCAGCTTAAGTCATTATAAGATGGGACATTAGCAATTTGATTGTTGTCTGTAATTTTCATCAAACTGTTATTAACACTGCATTTATAGCATTACCTTCTTTATATTCTGAGGTTATTACATAAAATGCAATATATTTCACCCTCTATTTATCATATACTTCCGATTTTCATCTTAAGCACGGTTATTTATTTCTTGGCAGTGGCACAAGGCAGATGAAGACTCAAATGCAAATCGATCTTCAGTTTCTGAGTTTGGTGATGATAATTTTACCGTTGGCAGTTGGGAGCAGAAAGAAATCACAAGTCGCGATGGACACATGAAGATTCAAATACAGGTCTTCTTGGCTTCCATTGATCAGCGAAGTGAGCAAGCGGCTGGAGAAAGTGCATGTACAGCCCTTGTTGCGGTGATTGCTGATTGGTTGCAGAATAACCATGACCTCATGCCCATTAAGTCACAGTTCGATAGTTTGATCCGAGAAGGCTCGTTAGAATGGAGAAACCTTTGCGAAAATGAAATTTACAGGGAGAGGTTTCCTGATAAGCACTTTGATCTAGAGACAGTCCTTTAAAACGAGAATATTGATATTCATCGAGCACTTTGATCTAGAGACAGTCCTCGAATCCAAAACACGTGCTCTTTGTGTAGTTCCTGAGAAATCGTTTATCGGGTTTTTCCATCCAGAAGGGATGGAGAGGAAAGTTTTTGATTTTTTGCATGGTGCTATGTTGTTTGACAATATCTGGGACGAGATTAATCATTCAGAATCTTCTGGAAGTGGAGAATCCCAGGTTTTCATTGTCAGTTGGAATGACCATTTTTTTGTCCTGAAGGTCGAAACAGATGCTTACTACATCATCGACACATTAGGGGAACGACTCTACGAGGGATGCAATCAAGCTTACATACTGAAATTCGACAGGGATACGACTATCTACAGACTTCCAGATGCCAAGCAATCTCCAGAAGAAAAACCCGTAGATGATAAGAAGACTGTTGTTGCAGTGGAGTCTGACAACTTGAATATAGAGCAGCAGGTGGAGTCGAAGGAGGGCTTGAAAGAAGGGACACCAGTGACCGGACCCGAGGATCCAATTATGAGTGAAGAGGAAGAAGTGGTTGTTTGTCAAGGTAAAGAGTCGTGCAAAGAGTATATAAAGAGTTTCTTGGCCGCAATACCAATGAGAGAACTACAAGACGATATCAAGAAAGGCTTGATAACATCAACTCCTCTTCATCAAAGACTACAAATTGAATTTCACTTCACCCAACTAGAGCAGCCAACTAGCGCAACTCGAGTGACAGAAGAAGCCACGCTCATGCTATAACCGAGGTTTCTGCTTAAAGACTTGGTTTTTGACTGTTAACTGCAAATTTGAGGAAGTGTGATTATACCTAACTCGTTTTTCATTTTTGGGTCGAGTTGAAAAGAGACCGTTTCATCATTTCGATTGTAGTTGTGTTAAGACGGTTTTGTTTTCTTTCAGCTGTATCAAGGACTCAGAAGTGATAATCATCTCTCGATGTAGACACCTCTAATCTTAATATCTCTTTGCTCTACCATATTCTCTGGTTTTTACCTTTTCATTGAAGTGATACTTTGTAATTCACCTTCTAATATTTTCCTATTCATCTGATTTTCTTCTTAACCAACCACAAGTGCCAGTTCAGAATATATATTGATAAGTTCCTGTGGTGTCTTTTGCAAATTATTCCCATGATTAGATGGGGACATATGGCTGGCGCACTCTTATCGTGTGGACCAAAACTCAAAATTCCTTTTTTTTTTTGAAAGCACATTTATTAGAGATATATGCAGCACTTTGACTAGCTCGATGTTGATGTAGTCTGCTCTTTGAGGCGCACTACATGTGCTGGACTATTTCATGAAACGCATTTTGACATCTCTAATATCAGTTGAAGTTTGATTCTCGAAGGCAATCATTAACTAACATGTATCAATTTTTACGGATATCAAGAGAAGACCCGGGGAATTCTCGTGTATTTGCACTTATAAGCTATAAGTTAAACTTATATATAAGTAAATTTTCATAAAATACTTTCGGAGTCTCTTATCTCTAGTTTGGCTTTAGGCTAAATGGTAAGGTACCTCTCGCAAATAGTTTTTTTCTTCATCACTAAAATAATAAAATTCCGAAAAGGAAAAGAGAAGAAGGGGAGGGAAGAAAATCATTAAAATGGCTTTCGAAGCATTAGTCATAGACTGAACATTTTAATTTAAGCTTGATTGTGTTTACTATTACTTTCATACCGATTTTGGAAAACTAGAGATTTCTTCCTTTGCAGTTTATTGCATTTTTTTTTCCTTTTTGGAAATCAGATTTGTTTATCTGTGAAATGATTGTAGAAATAGTGTCTCTAAAGAATGATAGGATGATCCACTTTCGAACGGTTTAAAAGGTGATTGAATACAGTATTAGAGTAGGCAAAGATTCTAGTTCAAGTCGAGTGCATTAAAATATTTTGTGAAGGAGTCGATCACACGTACATTTCTTGGTCTACGAATCAATGTGAATATCAAGAGCAGCTAGAAGCAGTCTTTGAATCGCCTTTTCGAACTGTGTCTGTAACTCCCAAGAGGTCCTAGAAATAAGGAAAAAACTCACACAAACGAGATATCCAATAACAAGAAGAACGAAAAGGATTAACACATAGATTTATAGTTTTGGTCATTTAAACATTGTAGACTGCTATTAAAACAGTACAATATCTACAGACATCAAGAAATCTCAAGAAAAAAAAAACACTTAATTCAAGCTGCAAATTGAGCACTTAATTAATCCATTTTCATTGCAATCTGGACACCTTATGGATGATAATCCATTGTCTTGCCCATCTGGAGTGATTTTTCGACTGCCATTGCAGTGGAAACATAAAACAAAATGCATTCCAGCACAAGCATTGCAAGGAGAATTCGATTGAGTCAAGGGTATCCCTTGTAAGAGTTTTCTTAGCATTCCCTTTTCGTGTAATCCTACGACCGCATCAGCCCCTCCGATGTCTCTACCTCTAATGAAAAGCCTCGGGGGAACTACTCGACCTCCAAGTACTCTCCACAGCTCGTCTCTATATTCCAAGTGCATCGAAACATCTCTCTCGTAGTATACTACTCGAAAACTCTCCAAAAGAAACCGGATTGCATTACAGTCTTCAAACGTTTTTCTAATTCCTCTCAGGCTTGTGGTGTAGAACATGACTGCATCAGTTCCACCTGGAGGACATTTCTCTTCAAAATCTGATATCGATGGGAATCCATCGTTTTCTTCCTTTCTTTCGCAGTTTCTAGAATCTTCCATGTCTCTCGGCTTGAAGCAAGGTACAGGGATGAGTTTAGAATGGACCTCGAATTCTCCTATTGGTGGACTACAAGCTGAATTGCCAATCTCTGCTAAATCATCAACCTCAGACAACAATGATACCTGATCAATGGCAGGCTGATCATGAACTGTTGATCTTATGTAGGGTCGAAATTTTTCTTCGTTGTCCCCATTAGAAACAGAAGAAAATCCCTCCTCCAGTACATTGTTTACAAGTCCTGATATACTGATGTTGCTGGCTACTAAGTTGGGAGGGTTGTCATTGCTGTGTTCTTTGTGAGGAGTTGAGGCTTGAAAGAATGAACTTGGGTGAAAAACTAGGCCTTGTTTCTGAGTGACTGTTGAAATGTTTTTGAGTTTCCTAAGGATTCTTCCTTTCATACTTTTCATCTTCTCTTCAGTTTTTCTTCTTCCTGAACTGGGATCACATGTGCTGACAACAAACTAAAGTATAGACGAATAAGATAAGACTCTCGAACCACCTCAACACTTCCCTTCACAAGCAAGTCATTTTCATTTTTTCATGAAAAAGACACGACACGTGCACAATTTTCATAAATGGATAGCGACAATACTCAAAATCAAAACCAGCTCGTCTACATGCTTAAACCAAGACTAGGCTGAGAATGAATAAAGAAGAATATGCTAGAGGGGCGAGTTTGATAGAGATTTTTCTTTTGATTTCCAGTGATTGGAAGGTAGTTCTTAGAATGCCATTGTTAGTTGCTTTATCAAGTCTTGAATAATCAACTGATAAAGAGTGAGTTATAGGCTGTGGAGTACCACATTCTGCACTGGTTTCCATTAGCCCACCAACCAATCCGAACAATCCATGTGGATGTAAAACGGGCCCACCAGCAACTTCCATCAGAAAAGGGAAGCTATAGACCTTCACAAACCTTGATGATTGGGGAATACACACAAATTGCACCATCCAAAATGGGAACTTTACACCAGCGGAACCAGTACAGTTGGGACCAGAAGTTGATTTTGGGGGACAAGGTGTGCCATGGGCTCATAATTCAGTCACAAGGAAAAGCCAAAGCAGCTTTTTTTTTCTTTTTTTTACCCATTCTTTAAATTAGACTTTGTGGATATAAAGCAGGTTTGGTGATTGAACCTTTTCAGTACCAGTCATGAACCATGTCTCTATCAGTTAATATTTTATTGCATGTTCGGTGAGATATATTAGACATCGTTGGACCGTAATCAAAAAAGGAAGTTAAGTAAAGATCACGTCAATTGTGTTGTCTACTCTTTTTTAAACAATGTCCATATTTATAACCAACATTGTTTATAAATTATGAATCGTGACAAATCAATATATTGAACTAGTCGAGAACCCTTAAGAAGCCGAGATAACTATGAAATAAGTAGACACTCACAAAAACACTCGAAATCGAACCCAATTTTATGGCATATCACGGTTGTGATGGAAATCATTGAAAATGTGGTCCAAAGATTATTATAAACACGTTAGTTAAGGTCCATGTATATGATTACAGAATTAATGATTGATGGGTAAATCACTGTATCACTTGAATATCTTTGATTAAGGCCTTGGATGCTTCATGTCCAGCATGTTAATTAATGATTGTTTCAATCCACCACCATCATTACACCACGATAATTTGACAGGTCAACAAAGAACAAAGTTTAAACTTTTATGTAAATTTTTCCATCACAAACATGAATTCTTTTTAGCTGTTATTTAAAAACATACTTTTTCCGACTATAATGCCGAGATTTTCTCAAGGAAAAGCTCGAGTGGAAATTGTAAAGAGTCTCGATTCTGAAAGTGTAGCTGGGATGACAGCAAAGACATCAGACAGAAATTAGCATATATCTGAGGCTGCATAGCTATTTTCTTAGAATTATGGGTGGTCAACGAATTTTAATCAACAATCACTGAAGAACACCAGTACCAGTACCCTAATATTAACATTGACGTAGATACAGATACGAGGTTTATAACATTCGAAATAGAAAGTTTTTATTTACAAAATCTAAAGCCCGGGATGTAGATTCAGAGGAGCAAATCCTCGAGAGTACTTAACTTGAAGCCAAGGTTTATGATGCTGAAAACCCAATGCTGAAGTCGAAAGTAATGCATGCCAATTGCTTCTTGTTCTCATCCACCATTGGCATTTTAAGAGTGTATGAACCCTGTGAATGTTAAAAACATTAGCTCCATGAGGAAAAAGAAAAATGTGTTTTTTTTTTTTGGGTGGTGTAGGTGGTATGCGGTTATTGATGCTGGGCAAATAGAACATTTTCAGGGGATATTCAAAGTGCAAATGGCAATACATGAAGTCAGACTTGACATGGGCAATGCACTTAGGGGAATGCCAGACATCGTCTATGATGAGCCCGTACCCCGATCTCGAGATCGGGTGTCACATTCTTCCCAGTTTCCCTGGTTTAAGGTTTAGGTCGAGGTCGAGGTCAAGATCAAGTGTTCCCCTCAGTGATAAGATGGTCGAGCTCGAGCTTGGCACTTCAATTATGCTCCACGGCAGATCATATGAGGTCGAGGTCGAGGCTCATTGGTCAAATACATCTGCCCCACGTGTTTCCCTTCAACCGCACGTGACCATGGAATACTAGTTCAACACAACCATTAAATCCCTAACTTACCATAAAAACTCACCTTATCTCAAGGTAACACAATCCCAACAAGATACAAATACATCCCCTAAAGGAATACTTGTCCAACTAGGACTCAGCCACCATCCTCTTTAAATATGCATCCCCCCTCATGACTCAGGTACGCTTTTTAACAATATTATAGCATATATCTTGCAATTCCTATCTCTAACTTAAGCATCGGAGGGGCGACGATGACACATCTCGACGCCTTTGTTTCAGGTATTGAAGACAATAGTGCGCGGAGTTCAACCATCCTGTCCAAGTCAACCCAGGTACGAATTTTGGCAGCATCAATCTACATAATACAACTGAAACATAATAAACAAAGTGACTTACGGGATAATCATTGTCTCAGCAGGAATAGTAAATACTAAATAGTGTACCTACCTAAGAAGCACATATTCGGTTAAGTAATTCGAATACGATATAATACAGGTATATCGATACAATTTTTTTAAAAAAATTAGGATACGCAAATACGTGTATATATATGAGTAGAATTTTTCATAAGTTACATCATCATGAAATTTTTACACAATTTCATTATTATAGAAAAAATTAAAATAGAAGCATGTATTTGATGCATATTTTTTAGGAGAGAATGCATTTTTTGTTTGTTTGATGTGATGGCGAATATGTGGTTGAAAAATAAGGAAAATTTATTGATGTGATGAAAAATATTATTTTATTGAAGAATGTGTGGTTGAAAATGATTAGAACAATGAGAATGTGGCTCAAACATAGAAATTTTTTTACATTAATTTAAAAAATTAAATATATAGGGAAGTTTAATTAAAATTTATTAATACAGCTTAAATGTATTAAAAGTTTTAATACCATTGTTTACCCACTTTTAAAAATAAGAAACCAACAATTGACCCACTTACAAAAATATTGACCCTGCATAAGGTTTGGCTTTCAACTTTCAAGCACCATCTTCGTTTATATGAAAATAATGCTTAAGGTTTGGCCTTTCTCCCTCTCCATCTCTCTCTTCGCTGCATTGGTCGGAGATAGCCTCGTCCACTTCACTTGCCGATGATGGCCTTTTTCATTGCACTTGCTGGCATGTTAGTTTTTTTCTATTTTTTAGAGCACTTGTCGAGGTCGTGTGGGATTTGAAAAAAATAAACTAAAAATGGCACACAATGTGGCATTCCCAAGACGTGTCAAAGTGTGTCCAACAAGTGCCATTGTGCAACGCACTGCCGACAACGTATAGGTGCAACATAGTTACCTACTAGATGGCTATCATCCAACTTCCAAGCAATCAAAATCTAGTATCTTTCTCGACCTATCAGAGATCTCACAATTTAAACTCATGCTGATCTAACGCCAATAAGTTGATACATGACGTGCTTCCTTCGATGATACACAAAAAATTGAGAGAGAGGTGGGAGAGAGTGAGAGTGTAGGTCAGAATTAGAGATATATGGTAAGTGACACATCTAGGGTGTGTTTGGTAGAGATTAAAATCGGATTAAAATTGAAAAACTAGCCGTTATTGTTGACTTTTATTAGACGAGTGAGACCTAATAACGGCTATATTTTCAATTTTAATTGGATTTTAAGTGCTACCAAACAAGCTCCTAGTCTTCCTACTTCATTTATTACTAATAAGCTGGAAAACCAAAATAAATCCATTATGGAAACTTGAAAGTCGACCATCAGTGATCCGTAAGAAGACATCTAATGATGCTTCTCTTTCATTCATACATAAAGGAATCTGTTATAAAATAAAAAAAGACATGGGAGGTATAAGAACGGTACCTTTCAGCTAGAAGAAATGGATAAGAAGGAAACTAGTTAATTTTATCTTCTGGTTGCCTACAAGATATAAGCCCAAGCACTTTACCACTCGAAGGTTAGCTAACATAAAAACGAGTATACTATTACTCTGCAAACCCACCTAGAAAAAGAGAGAGAAAGAAACACCTCTGTTGCACACAAAACTTGTTCTTCAGCTTTTCAAGGCAACATGCTTTCGACGGCGTATAGAATGTTTAATTATGCGTCGCCAAAAATTCCATTTTTGTGAATATTTTGTTGAAGCAAGCAACTTTTTCTGAATGAATTATTAGTCATTTAATATTTGGAAACATAATCAAGTGAATGCTAAGATATATCTAAATGCTACCATCTAGAGTCTCTTCTGCTTTAGAGAAGCAGCAAAACTAATGAAAGTTAGTTTGACTAAGTCGAAGGAATAGTATTTCTGGATGAAGGGGTACTATTTCTAGGACATTGTTATCCATCCATTTTATACCATAAAGAAGTTATTAGAACAACGAAGGGAAAAAAAATTGTTGTTATTATTTTTTAACTGAAAAGACATTTGCAAAGAACTTGTGACTCTGAAACACGCTTAGACAAAAAATCAGAGAAATAGAAGAATAAAATTCCTGCGTGTGCGAGGTATATGAGATCATGCATTACCAGAAAATGCAGCAATGCTGATGGTGGTCTGTTTGCCTCTAGAAATAGGGTAAGGAGTTATCTCCACTCCACTGACCTTAACAGCATAGTTAGCTTTCTTATCTGCATTTCATTTGGAAAAGGGCAAAACTAATAAAATTATAATCCATATAACAAACAAACAAATAAATATATCTCTTTTTCTTACAAACCAAATTTTTATTCTTAATAAAATAGTTTAGGGTTCCATTATCCAATTGATCATCAAAACCCATCAACAACTCCAGAAAATGTTTTTAAGACGTTAAATTTCAAGAAATATGAAAATCTGCAATGAAATCCGAAACCAATCAATTACTCCAGAAATATCAAACAATACAGAATGGTCGAAAACCTAATCTTAAAAACAAATGAACCGGTGTGAAAAGAAGAAATTAAACTAACTGATTGACTAAACGGAACTCCAACGTCTTAAATTTACAGTAGGAAATACAAAAAGTAAAGTGAATTCGGAATCATACTGCAGTAGTGAACGTCGGCGGACTTAGCAGAAGTCCAAGGTACAAACAGATACAGCGAGAAAAGAAGAGCAATGAGAGGCTTCAACTGAACCAGGGCTAAGAGAGTGTGCTGGCTCCTGGTTAAGAAGAAGGTAAAGGGATAGGAGATAATCTCACTGCTAACATGGGTTTAATTTCATCAGCGGCCCATGAACTTTAAGAAAAATCTCAATTGAGTCCCAAACTTTTAGTTTCAAATTTAGTCAAAAAATTCATCTCTTTTTTTTTTCGATGAGAAAAAAGACAAAACACTTCGATTGTAAACATGAAACTCTACATGGCAATTCTAAATTAAGCCCGTGTTTGAGCCACTTTTCTTCAAAATTTTATTTTTTCAAAACTCATTTTCAATTTCACGTTTTTTAATAAATTAATTTTACATGTAAATCGAATTATTTTTTTTTTATTTTTCAACAATATATTTTTCAAAAAATTATTATTTTAAAATGTATTTTTTCCAGCTCAAATAAGTGCTAAACGTGTTTAGCCCCTGTTTGGTGCACATTTTGGGAGTAAGAATATATTTTTACTGTTGATGTGATGAGAAATATGTGGTTGAAAAAGAAGGAAAAGTTATTGATGTGATGAAAAATATTATTTTATTGAATAATGTGTGGTTGAAAATGAGCAGAAGAATGAGAATGAAAAAAATAATGTAGTTCAAATGGGGGCTTAATTGACTTATTTGTTTTTTAAAGTGCAAATTGCTTAGAATCTCGTAAGTTTAAGAGAAACTTTTAAAAAAATATTTTTTATGGAAAAAATAACAAAACACTTAGCCGGTGAAAAAGGAACATTTTCAATCAGAGCTCCACACTGCCTTCGTCAAACTCGTTCTGTAATTGTCAACAGAAGAACGAAAGAGCAGGAGAGATCAAAGAAATTTCGGAAGATTCTCGTGGAAGATCAAGATTTTATTTTGGAGATTTCTTGGGTTCGAATTTCTCGATTTCATTAGCTTTGGAAAGAATTTGGAGATTCGGATACTTACGCCCACAATCTCACCAGGTTCATCCCCTTCACCTTAAACCTATATGCTTATATTAAATCCATAAACTTGTGTAGATGATTATGAATAATCATATATTATAGGCAATTTATTGTACTGTCAAAAGCTTCGGGGGACTGAATTATTCTGGGTTTGCTTTAAAAAATTAAAACCCTCTGGTAACTTGGTTGGTAGTTAATAATTGTTCTATTGATAGAGAAATGCGTTGAATTGTCTCTATTTTCATGTACTGCTTCTTGATGATAATCCCTACAGTTCAAATGGAGAAATAGCCAAATTTATATCCAAATTTATAGAACAATTACTCCATACTTTGTATTTGATAATAAATTTTCCGTTTTGAGCAAAAATATTTCTTTTTTCCTTCAAATTTTATGCAGAAATGCGATCATTATGCTGATAAAATGGGTGAGAAATAAGTAAAAATTGTTTTTAGTTTCATGTGCTGGCCATTGTTAAAAGATTGGATCCATCAGTAAAGTTTAAAGAAACAATGATATTTTACTTTTATAAAGGGAGTTATGGATACAGAAATCTCCAGAAAATTATTGTACTAGAGTTCTTCAATGGTCTTACATTAGGTTGTATCCATAGAACAGTGGGTGAGAAATATGTAGAAACGGTCTTTATCAGGGGCGGAGCCAGGAATGAAGGATACGGGGGGGCAAAAATTTTTAAGGTAGTGTTTGTCTGTTTGATATGCATCTTTTTCCATGGCACTTGGAAATTGATTTCCATATTCACACTGTTGACTTGTTTGATTAACATTATTTTCTAGGCAAAATGATTTCCAACTATTCAGTTCACGCGCCTAAGTTGCCACTTTTTGATGAATTGGTTTTCCCACACTTTCGGTGGGAAAACTGAATTTTTTTTTATTTTTTTTTATGGAAACAAATTTCATAACTAATTGTAAAAAAAAAAAATTCATTTTAATGGACAATTTTCATGTAAAACAAAGTTAAACGAACACTAAACTTTGATGAAAAAAATGATTTTTTAGGAAACAATTTTTTTTTTCCTTTTTTTTTTTTTTTTTTTTGCAATGGAAACA